>JBDJHY010000097.1:6135307-6151132 GCA_039654485.1 Withania somnifera
AATCATCAATAAGAAATTCGGATGTCTCCCTCCACATCTTGCTTTGCAGAATTGCAGTCTTCCTTTCTTTCAAATGCTTTGGGGAAATTAGGGCTCAAAGGGGGAATCGTTATTTTAAAGAAGATTCAGACTTTTAATCAGAACTTGAAGTGACAAAATTACCCTCCCTCTTCTCACGGGTAAGTCGCGCGTGTGGTGGTATTTTCCCTAAACCGCTCAAAAAGGGATTCAGATGGCGGTTTGTCACAATTTCATAGTTTGGATGGCGGTTTTGAGCAAAAAATAGTTCGGATGGCGAACTGCAAAACGGGTCATAGTTCGGATGGCAAAAAATCTTTTTCTCTAATGATTATGATATTAAATAAAGATAATATATTAATATGATATTAATGAAATATAATATATTTGTAACAGGTTGTTTCCCTTATTATTTTTCTTATTTTCACTTATTATGCTTAGTTTCCAATAGCTAGTAATTAATCTTCGAACTGACATGATTAGTGGAGTATAAATTTTTCTGCACATTCAATGTATAAAAATTAAACCCCAGAGCATCAATTTCTTATACTTATTAGTATTGTATGAAATTTGAAGGGGAGTCTTGAAGCAACGATCAAGTTATCTTTGTGCAACCTATAGATTTCAAACTTTGAGCTATAAAACAATTACTAATTTGTGCTTTAGCGTAGACACTCCCTTGGAATGAGTTTGAAATGCTAGTAGAAGTCTGCCCCGGAACGATTAGCTCGTGGATTAGGGATTGATTCTCAATGAAGCTGAAACTTGAAAGTATTATATACTTGTAACATTTATCATTTAATATTATATATATATATATATATCAACCACACTCCATACAATTTCTGGTAAATTTTTTTAATCTTGTTAGAGTACTAGCGAAGTATTTGTGAAGTGATACTAGACGAAGTTGCATTTAGTAGAATGCAACTCCAATCAAAGTTATATTAGTTCAAATGTGGACATATAGAATTATTGTTTATCACTTAAAATTGAACTCATGATACGGTTATAGTCTTCAAGAGATGACGAATAAGAACATCCTAGGTCGCGGATGATTAACACATTTGGTTATTTTCATGCATGGTTTAAGTTTTAGCCTCGTTTAAACAAGTTATGAAATAATAGCTTTTGGGTCAAAACTTTGCTGCAAAATGCATAGCAAATTGCCTGGATGCAGGTCATGGTAGAACAGTAGAAGTTTAGTATAAATTATCCCGGCAGATCACTGAGAATTTAATATAAATTATACGGTGAATTCAGAAACAACTATCAATTGTAACCCCAAAAGAACCGGATTTAACTTTTTGCTAAAGACTAAATCAAACTTTAACCTATCCCAAAAGACTTGTCCAACATAATCTCTGGTATTTTAGGTCGTGTTTTGTATAAAGGAAATAAGTAGTTTTCTTACTTATTTTCTAGTATTGGTTAGTAAAAAGAAAATACTATTCCAAAAGCATCCAAGTATAATCTAGCCAAATAATAGTGACATTATATCCTACAATGACCTGAGACCCCACCTCATGACATGAAATTTAGGAGTGCAAGCCGGGAGCGGGGAGCAGATAGAGAGTCGGGGTCATGAGTTGGGGATGAGTACTGAGTAGTATGCCGGGATCGATTCTCGGGTTGGGTTTCAGGGTTTGGTCTCATTTTTGGAGTCAAGGTTGGGTTCTAGATCGGGCATCGATTTTAGATATGGAGTAAGGATTCAATGTTGAGTATCAGGTATGATCTCAGTTCTATATTCGAGGTTAGTCCTCAATTTAGGATTCAAGGTCGAGTCTCAAGTCGAGATTTAGGGTTAGGGTTGGGCGTTGGGGTCGGGCTTTAAATCAGAATCTGGGGTCGGGTCTTGGGTGGGAAATCGGGGTCGGGTCTCATGATCGACATTTGAGATCGGGTCTCAAAATTGAAATTCGAGGTCGGGTCACGGGTTAGGATTTATGGTTGGGTCTCAAGTTAAAATTTGGGGTCGAAACTTCAGATTAGGTCCCCGGTCGGGTTTGGTGATGGGGTTAAGTCTCCAGTAGCGATTTAGGGTCAAATCTTCGGTCGAATTTGGGGTCAGGTCTCAGGTCGAGATTTTGGTCCAGGTTGTTCCAACCCAAGACCCGATCCCGAATCTTGACCCAATACTCGGCCCCCAATCCTGGCCTGGGACCCTACCCCAACCCCGATTCGGCACTGACCCTGACTCTCGACCCTTGACCCTGACTTTTAATCTCAAAACCCGAACTCAAATCTCGAACTCAGAGTTGACCCCAAATCCTAACCCCAAATTCCGACCCGCGACATGATGACATTACCCAACCCCAACTGGCGACTCATGACCCGACCTCGGGCCTCAATCCAGACAACCGATCTGAGACCTATATCTAACACCTAACCTGAGACTTGATCCCAACAATTGATTTGAGACCAACATCGTCACCAGACTCAAGAGTCAAGGTCGGGTCTCGAGTTGAAAATTGGAAGACGAGGTTCGAAGTTAAATTTTGGATTAGTGTCGCGTATTAATACTTGAGACTTGAGTTTTCGTAAGAAGTTGGGGTGTGAAGTTGAAAGAGAGATTTGAAAAATGTTTTCCTTGCATTTTGAAGGGAAGTCATTTTTCTTAAATTTCAGAAAAATAACTTTATTTGAAAAATATTTTTCAAAACATTTGAGCCAACCAAACATGAGAAAGTTGGAATGGGAATTGTTTTCCCTTCACCACACTCTTAATGAAACTTGATTTCAGTAAGTTCATGATATTTTTGTTCTTTCTCGTGACTTTCAAAGGTTATCCACCTTTTCATAAAGGCAACCTTGGTATTTTAACTGTATGTTTATTTTAATGAACAAACTGAAAAATTGAAGTTCAATTCTTTTGACCAGAAAAGCCTGAAAAGATTATATTAGTTTCACTTTATATGCCCCTCTGTGGTGTTATTTTTTGTGGTATTTTTTTAATATTTGAAGAGAAAAACCATATTAGATATGAATTTAACTTATCTATATTAGTGTCTATGCAGAACAATTGAAAAGATTAACCATTTTAGGTTTTTTTGGTTATCAGTCTATGCTAACTATTGTCATTGATAATAACATGTGATTAAGTTTCTAAGTAGTGTAATTGTATCAATAATGTTTGGATCATATATACAGGTTGATTGAAGTTTCCATTTACATTTTAAATAATTTTATGTAGTACTATTAAGTCAAGTTAACCGGTTAAAGCATGTTAATCTTTTATTTTTCAGGTTACCATGTTATCAAGCTTGTTACGAAGATTTACTTATTATTTTCAGTGAACTTTAACTTGATAGAGTAAAAAATTTATATATTGACAGGGTACAAAACTTAAACTCAACATGCATTTACCTGCTTTTGTAGGAAAGCTTGGTACCAAAAGGCAATGGAGATGGCTTCTTTATGGAAAACATTTACCAAGCCAAGTGAAATTCCCACAACAAATCCTACATTGTGGAGAAGTATTTCTAAATCATCAAGAGAGATTTCCACCACAAACTCCAATAGGCAAAAGTTAAGAAGATGCACCTCCTTAAGGGTGGCAACTTCTTTCACTAGAGTTTGCCTATGTGGACCAATTTCTTCCTACACTGAAGTATTTCAAGTAGATCATCATGTTGTTCCACCAAGAAAAAGCAATAGTTATTATTCTAAAACAAAGCCAATGACTATTTCAGAAGAAAGAATTCCAAGTGGAAGGATGAGCTTGGAAGGGAGGAAAATTTTCAGGGGAAAATCTTTGACTGATGATGTGTTAATGAGGAGATTTGTGATTGAAGAAGAAGCAATGATGCAAGTTAGGAGAAGGAATCAAATGGAAGTTATTAGGAGAAGAAATTCTTTGAGAAGAAGAACAAAGCTTGGGCCAAGTCCTTTAAGTAGAATGGTTTTGGCCGAAGAAGATTAATTGAAATATAGTTTTGAATACTTTCTAAGTCCATTTAATTTGCCAACCATAGCCATTTGAGTATGTCTAAGTTCTTTCTTAAATGGTGTTGCCTCTTGGCTTGTCTCTCTTGATGACACTTTTGGCGATTTGATTCTATGAAATTTTCACAATTCTAAAAAAAAAGTTAGTAACAATGAGAAGTGTAAGCTTTTGTCAAATCATCAATAATATCACCAAATTCTATGATAATATTCAAATTCTTATCAAGTATAAAGTCAATAAATCCGGCGGAAAGACTACTCCCTATGTCCAAATTTATAAGGACATATTATGAGTACAAGGATAAAAATTGGGAAACATCATAAAGCCGCAAGCAATGAGAGGGCCCTAGCAAAGAGAAAAGTCAGGATAACGAGCGCGGAGCCCGCTAAGCGGGCGGCAGAAGCAGCGGACAAGTCGTTCCTCAAATAAATTTTATTCTCTCATTCATTCTTCTTCATTTCATTATTTTGTTGTCTTGTTTTGTTCATAGATCCCAAGCCCTTCAATGAAAGCCATCTTCCCTCTCCTGTTGGTCGAGCATCTTTCCCTCCTCTCCTTTACAGTCGGTGGAGCAACTTTTTGTAAAAAGATGAGGGGAAAACTCAGTAAGATGTATAAATATACGAGATCACAAACATAGATTGCTCGCAGTTAGGCTAAATATGAATTGAGACAAAATATTTCGTCATCTACTCTCAATTATTCCAAAACTATTCTAGTGGCCCTTTAATTTGCCCAGCTTTTTAAAGGAAATTTTTTTAAAATAACTATAGTTTGAACTTAATTGGGACAGCTATAGCTATAATTTGGATATTCACCATCTATTGTTAATTAGCAATTATTTGAGATGTTATACTAAAGCACTCTCTAGTCTCTTTCCTCAATGTCTCACCTCTCTCCATGCTTCCCTTTCTCTCTTACTTTTTATACTTTATATTTTTACTTGTTTTCTCTTTCTCCTCCTCTTTGTATGTTGTATTTCACATCTCTCTTTTTTATTTTGTATTTTTAAATATTTATTTCTATCTTTATATTTTGTACTTAAATCTCTCTCATTTTCTCCTTTTTTGTATTTAAAACCACAAAATATTTCGTCATCTGCTCAATTATTCCAAAAATATTTTCGTGGCTCTTTAATTTGCACAACTTTTTAAAGGATAATTTTCAAAAATAACTATAGTTCGAACTTAATTGGGATAACAATAGCTATAATTTGGATATTTACCATCTATAGTTAATTAGCAATTATTTGAGATGTTATACTAAAGCACTCTCTAGTCTCTCTCCTCAATGTCTCGCCTCTCTCCATGCTTCCCTTTTTCTCTTACTTTTATATTTTATATTTTTACTTTTTTTCTCTTTCTCCTACTCTTTGTATGTTGTATTTTCGCATCTCTCTTTTTTTATTTTGTATTTTCAAATCCTTATTTCTCTCTTTATATTTTGTACTTTAATATTTCTCTATTTATCCCTTTTTGTATTTCATATTTATATTCTTCTTCTTCTTTTTCTTTTTCTTTTTCTTTCTCTTTCTCTTTCTTTTTGTATTTTGTATTTTTATTTCTCTCTCCCTTTTTGTATTTGTATACAGTTTCAACAAATACAAGTGTATTAATGAATACAATTTGTATCAGCAAATGCAAGTATATCAAATAATACAATCGTATCAATGTTATGCCCCAAATGGATGTGAGTGCCAGCCATACTAACCTCGTGGGAGAAGAATCTAATTCAAACCTTAGCTAGTTTACCTTAGCTAAATAAGCAAATCATGAGAATAATAATTAAAGTCTCAACCTTGAATGAATAAAATGAAATGCAGAAATAAAACAAGCTATCTATTACATTTCAAGAACCTAAAGGGTTTACACATTACTTCAGTGTTTTTTAATCCTTTCAAAATGGCAAAAACATACCTTTTTTTTAATTTCTATGAAAGAATCCCAGAATTAATCCAAACAACTATAACTTATTCTTTGTTTAAAGAGATAGACAACGAAAACCTTAAAGAGCTATGGCAACCTGAATGCATAGTGGCCATCCTTAGATCGATATCAACTGATATGGCTAGAGACTAGATCGTTTCTGCATCTCTAGATCACTGGCTTCACTCAACAAAAGAATAGTACAAGGTTGTATTAGTACAAACCATTATGTACTGGTAGATATCATCGTCCAATCTAGGTTAGTAACAAATATAAAACTTAGTCAAATAAATAGATATATAGGAATTCAATACATATAAAGCAGTTTATCAGTCCAATCTCACAAATCATATCAAATGAATGTACCTATCAAGAGAACTCACAAAGTCCTATTTACACGAACTGACCTCGCACTATAAGAATAAAAGAAGGAAGGGGGGTTTCCTAGAGTTCATATCCTCCCAAATATAAGTAATGGACTTCTCCGTATCTATCAATGAGACTCTATTAAACTTGGCTTGAATTGTGAGACAAACTAACCTACAAAAAACTATAAATCTAAAATTTCAAATTAGGTTGTCACAATATAAAAGCATCTATGTACATTCGTTCATCAAAAACTGACTCATAATGTCAAAAGTAAGTAAAGACATAATGTAAAGATAGGGAGAATACATGGTGCCAGTGTCACGACTCGATCTCTCATGTCATGAGGGTACCTATATTCTCTGTAGGAGAACCACCACAAAACTACTTACAACAAGATAATATAACTAAAAAAGGGAGATAAGGCATAAGTAAGGGACAAGGATAAGCGAAAGTCTGATAAGATAAAATAATAACTCAAAATATGGTACAAAGTACATGAGCTGCTAAGTACAAGTAGAACTCAAAATGAAGTATAAAAGTCTATCTCAAGAAGTAAGGTGTGACAAAGTATATGTAAGTATGATAAAGAAGAGTAAATATAAGCTCTGAATGTAGGCATATGCCATCGTCTACCTCAGCAATAGATAACCAGCACAAAATTTAAGGAATTAACGATTACCGTTCGTACTCAGATTTACATCAGAAAGATGAGAAGTGTAGTATGAGTACCAAATAGCTAAAGCAATATGGTACCTAGTAGGCATCATTAGTCTAGTGGTCCTATAATAAATAAAAGCAGTAAGTGGTCAAACAATGAAAAATAGGTCATAGAGATCAAACAAGTAGGGCAACACAAAAGTATAACTAACAGGATAATCAAGTAAAATATCCTAGAGAGCTAGTTGACATAAAGGTTGATTCAGGGAAGAAGGAGGAAATGTACCTAAATCCATGATCAACTAACAAGATATGAACAAAATAATAAAAATGGTGGTATACCAGTAACCTCAATTACGGAAATAGGAGAAAGGATAACTATATCAAGTATAGATATAAAGGGAGAATGAAAGAGAACACAATAGATATATCTAGCTAGTAATAGTAAATCAGGATAATAATACGTAAATGAAAATACCGATGACCTCCCATAAGACCAAAAGCTAACACAAGTGAATATGAACCCTTTAGCATCCTATACTATCTAAGAGTACAACCAATAAACAACACTCAAAGATTTAATATACATGATAATACGATATGGTAACAACACAGTAAACCTAAATGCTCCCCCTCTGAATCCCCAAGATCAGGAAGGGGGACTCATGGAAGGCCACAACCTATATACCTCTACTCCACTGTATACCCCATATCTGTCGGCCCAAAAATCCAGATCAGTAAGGTCTATGGAGTCTGTTACTGCATCAAACTCATAAAATAAATTGTACTTGAACCTCTGACAGGTCTATATTAAAATCAAGTATCAATAATCGTGCCCATCTCAGGAAGGGGGACTCACTGAAGACCGCAACCCGTATACATCTACTCCACTATATACCCCTCCTCCGTCATCCCACAAATCAGGATCAGTAAGGTTTTATGGAGTCTGTAACCATATACAACTCATAAAATAAATTGTACTTGAACCTCTGAAGGGTCTATATTAGATTCAAGTATCAATGATCGTGCTCAGATGCAACCGGGTTTAGAATTTGAATAAATATCAATGTCTAGCTCTTGGTCGCAACTAAGTCTAGTAATACCCAAAAACAATGGTTACATCTTCGTTATTCTCTTTATTATTAAAACTGGTAAAATTATCGTTAGTTCCACAATTTAGTTCATAATACTAAAAATGAGCCTACAAAACCATATAAGGTTTCAAAATTAGAGACGTTGGGATCTTGAGCATATACAGTAGAAAGCAATGCATAGAAACCAATTTATGATGATGATATGTTCAACCATAAATAATATCTCAAACAAGTCCTGCCAGCCCTGCACAGGTCTCAAATACTACAACAATCTAGAACTAACTAGTCGACGTCTGGGACTCACGAACATTTCCAATAATTCCACCATCTATATTCCACCAATGATAGATAATTACAATACTTATATTTCATATAAGCCAAGTCTAAGATTGGTAAGCCATAACCTACCTGACGTCCGAAGATAATATCTCAAATATTGGTAGAAAGTATCTCAGGCTACTCCAATAGCTCCAAAATGTACAAACAAACCCCAAATAATGACAAAACTAGCAAAATAATAATATACATGTTAATACAAGTGAAATGATACCCATAAATATATAAATATAGAGAAGGTCAAAATCTTAGTCAAAATGGACCTATGGGCAGAACAAAGGGGTATCAAAATATTTTCCACACTGTAGGAAACTCATACCCAAAATATTGAGCTAAGACGACCAAGAAATAAGCTAGAATTAGTTGATTAAATTTGATGAACTAACTTTGAGAATTTGGGAAATTTTGTACGGAATTTGGTGAAATTTGGGTGAAAACTTACCAATAACTGATGAATAATCAAAAAAATATTTATTCCAACGTCACCCACTATCGCATGCAACAACCCAAGGATTGAAAACGATGATTTTAGAGCTTTGAAAGTAAAAAGATTATGATTAATCAACAAAAATTAGGTTTTAGGGTTTAGATACTTCCAGGTAAAATGACTATGAAGGCGGACAAGCACCAAGATGACCTATCGCGAATGTGGTGGTAAAGGTGAGGATACGAAGAAAATAAAAGAGGGATGACCTAGGGTCCTTCTCCACGAAAGTGGTGGACCGGCTATGAACACGAAGGCAAGGGACCTGACTGATGCACCAACAAAACTAGCCATGAAAATTTGATCGATAAAGGGTTCAAAATGCATTCAGAATCCGATGAACACAAACCAAATATGCTACCTATATGAAAATGATATTTCAGACTACACAACATAGACGATATTCTGATACGGTGTCATTTTGGAAAAACATTGAACTAAGTCAACACTATGTTAAATTTTCAACTTCTCAACTAAGTACTCGAAATGAACCCGAATGACTTGAAGCCCAAAAGAACAACTCACCCAAACTCAACATTTTTGAGCTAATGACTTAATCATATTTTAATCTCTAGGTACCGATCACAGAAAAACCACCCAAGTTACACTTATGAACTTCAAAACACATAAAACACACAAAATGATATGAAATAAAAACCAAAGCCTCCGGACCCGAACCACGAGTCTATCTAGACCAAATCTACATTTCGGAGCTAGAAAAATTATTTGGATTCAATTTTGAAATTTTTTTTACAAAATATTGACTGAAATTAACAATTTCAATAGTTAAGGGTCCAAAACAGAAAACATACATAACAACCAACCGAATGTCCTAGGAACCGAACCACCAGTCCTGATAAGTCTTAAATGACTTAGGGCCGCTATAGAAAGGCTCTAAGATGCAAGAAAGTGAAAAATATCAAAATTTCATGCAAGGGCCATTAAAACATCCACTACTAAAATGGACTTTCGTCCTCGAAAGTCAGATAAAGGAAGTACCTTAAGGAACAAACAACTGAAGATACTGAGATTTCAACTCACTCTTAATCTCCCAAAGTGGACTCCTTTGTGGGAAAATCTCTCAAATGAATCTTAACCATAAGAATATCCCTAGATCTCAACTTCCCTATCTCTCTAGCAAAAATTGAAACTGGCTCCTCAACAACTAATAATTCCTCATCAACCTACACTGTATCATAGCAAAACACATGTGAATCATCTGGGATATACCGTCTCAACGTAGACATATGAAAGATTAGATGCACCACTAAAAATATGGGAGTCAAAGCTAAATTATAAGATACACTACCAATATGATCAAGTATCTCAAAAGGGCTACTTTATGCGGGGTTTAAGCTTTCCTCTCTTCCTAAACCTAATCACGCCCTTCATGGGTAATACTGGTAAGAAAGTTTGATCACCAACAATGAACTCCTAGGTAGGATGACAACGGTCAGAATAACTCTTTTGTTTACTCTAGGCTTCTCTAAATGTATGCTGAATCAAAAGAACCTAGTCTAAAATATCCCAAAGCAGATCTATACTCTGTAGTCTAGGCCAAACCCATCAAACCAACTAATTGGTAAAGTATATCATCTACTATTTAAAGCCTCAAAAGGAGACATCTGAATACTAGACTGGTAGCTCTTATTATAAGCAAACTCTACTATTACCATACGCTGATCCCATGAACCACTAAAATCGAGAACACAAGCCCATAACATGTCCTCCAGAACCTGAATAGTCCTCTTGGGCTGACCGTCAGTCTATGGATAAAATGATGTGCTGAGATAAACCTCGGTACCCATACCACACTGAATATCCCTCCAAATTTGAGACGTAAACTGGGCACGATGCTTAGAGATAATAGAAACAAAAATACCAGTAACTACCTACTTGAGAGAGATATGGTCTAACTTCTCCGCACTATAAGAAAACCTGAATAAAGTGTAAGGACTTAATAACCTATAAAAAAAACCCAATAAAATCATGGTTATGAGAATTCCGTGGCAAAGCTGAAATGAAATCCATGCTGATCCATTCCCACTTCGACTCAGGAATGGGAAGCCACTACATCAAACCACCTGGTCTATAGTGCTCAAACTTAACCCACTGACAGTTTAAACACCAAGAAACGAACTCAACAATATCTCTCTTCATACTACTCCATCAGTATATCTTCCCCGAATCCCTATAAATCTCAGCCGCACCTAGATGGATAGAATAATGGGAATTATGGGCCTCACAGAGGATCAACTGACCCAAATCATTAACCCATGGAACACAAATACGACCGTCAAACCTTAAGATCCGTCAAAATCCATTGTAGCTCTATAGGGATCACCCCGCAACACCCGATCACGAATATTAATCAAGTCTAGATCCTCAAACTAGCACTCTTGAATCTGACCAATCAATATAGAACGATCCTTAATACAATCAAGAACATAACCTAAATTTGTATGCTCAAGTCTAACCAATCGGTTAACTAATGACTGGATGTATAAGGCTAACAACCTCTCAGAAACTTATAAAGCATCCGAGGTAGGGGAACCCCATCGTGCTGGCTTGGCATGGAAGGACGGCTACCCTAAATTTTTTGCAGAAGCTACCCGTACTCATTGACTTCCAACTTAAGGCATGTGCTACCATGTTTTCCTTACTCGAATAGTACAGAATTGTAATTTCATAGTCTTTCAACAATTCAATTTGTCTCTCGTGGAGAAAACTAAGCTCGCTTTAGCTCTTAATATACTGAAGACTATGATGATCAGTGATATCTCACAATGAACCCACCCCATAAAGATAGTGGCGCTAACTATTGAGAGCAGAAACTACTGCTGCCTACTCCAAGTTATAAGTGGGTAGTTATGCTCATAAACCTTCAACTGTATAAAAGCATAAGCAATAACACGACCATACTGCATCAACATACAACCAAAACCTACACCATAAACATCATAATAAATTGCAAAACTCTGACCATAAACTGGTAAATTCAACATAGGAGTAGAAGTCAAGATAGTCTTAGGCCTCTATAAATAAGCCTCACACTCATCTGACCACTGGAAAGGAACATCCTTTCTAGTCAGTCTAGTAATGGCACTGTTATGGAAGAGAAACTCTCAATAAATCAACAATAATACCTGGCAAACCCAACAAAGCTACAACCTTGTTCAAAGTAGTCAGTCTCGACCAATTATTAACAGTAGTAACCTTTGTCGAATCCACCATAATACCCTCTTTGGACACCATATGTCCAAGAAATATAACTGACTTGATCCAAAACTCATGTTGAAAACTTGGAGTAAAGTCAATGGTCTCTCAATGTCTGAAGAAAAATCCACAAGTACGTCTCACGATCCTCTCTACTCCTCGAATACACCAAAATATTATTAATGAACATAATTAAAAAGGAATCAAGGTAAGGTCTAAGCACACAGTTCATAAAATCCATAATAGTCGTAGGGGCATTGGTCAACCTGAAAGACATCACTAAGAACTCGCTATATCTTGTCCTAAATGTTGTCTTAGAGATGTCCTACGTGCTAATCCTCAATTGGAGGTAACCCTATCTCAAGTAAATCATAGATAAGATGGCCAAACCCTAAATCTAGTTAAATAAAACATCAATTTGGGGCATAAGATACTTGTTCTTTACAATAACACCATTAAACTTCCTATAATCAATACATATGCACATAGAACTCTTTGTTATTCACAAATAGCATGGGAGCACCCCAAGGTGAAATACTAGGCCGAATGAAACCCTTATCTATTATATCCTGAAACTGAGTCTTAAGCTCTCTCAACTCAATTTATGCCATATGATATGGAGCAATTAAAATGGGCCTGCTACCTGGATCTTGGATCTAACTCAATACTAAAGTCAAAGTCTCTCTCAGGTGAAGTTAGGGAGGGAGGTCGAAAACATATAAAAAAACTCACTAAAAATAGGTACCGACTCAAGAAATGAAATATTAACACTCATATCTCTAACATATGTAAGGTAAGACAAAAAACCATGAGACACTAAGTGATTATCCTGAATTCAAGAGATGATCCTCATTGTTATGTGACTATCAGAACCCTTCCATACAACTGGGGATGTACCAGGCGTAGCTAAGGTCACAGTCTTGGCATAACAATTCATGACCGCTCTATGAAGAGATAACTAGTCTATGCCAAGTATCACATCGAAATCAACCATATCTAATAATATAAAATCATCCCAAGTCTTAAAATCCCAAATAACTACAGAACAGGATCTCAACACATAATCCACTACAAAAGAATCACCTACTGGATGGAGACAGATAAAGGCTCAGGAGACAAATCACTATTAAAACTCAAACATAGAGCATAGTATGAAGACACATAGGAGCAAGTAGAGCCTGGATCAAATAAAGCCAAATCAAACTAATAGCATATAGAAATGGTACCTGTAACAACAACATCAGAGGCCTATACCTTGGTTCTACCTGGGACTTCAAAAAAATAATAACGACCACCACGACAACCATCATCACAACTTTCGCCCCTACCATGCTGAGGAGAACCATGACCTGGAGCACTACCACTACTTCCTTGAGGAAGAACCGCCCTAACTGGCTATGCTAGAATGGGAGCTCAAGCAACAAGAGGCTAAACTGCAGTAACAGTACCCTATTGAGGTCATTCTTATCTATATAGCCTATGTCACCACACTCATAGCAAGGCCTATATGGGAGAACAGGGCAAGACGAACAGATCGAACTAGAATGTCCACCACGACCTAAAGAACTCAAAGTAATGCCTCTCAATGACTGAACCCCTAAAGTAAAACACGGTGAAAACTACTAGAAGTTTATAGAGAAGCCTTAACGGTTCCACTATACTATCCTTGGTGATGATCCTGAGACGGGGTCCTATCCCAAGATCCAGAACCTTTACCATCATATCTTGAACTACTAAAATAATTGTGTGGCCTCTTATCCTCCTTATCTCTATCACCACAACCATGGTCCTCTACTATACGACCATGCTCAAGAATAGCCAGGAAGGATTACCCTATAGTAACCAATATGTCAAAAGCCTTACAAATCTCAGTATCCAACCTAAACACAAAACGATGGATCTTCTCTGCCTTATTAGGTATGTAGCTGGCACCATTACCTGGAAATCTATGAAACTCGGCTCATGCTCAGTAACAGATAAGGAACCCCAAGAAAATTTTCTCTCCTAATATCCTACTCAATATGGGAGATATATCTCTCTAAGAAAGTATCATAAAAGGTTCTCTAAGATGTGGGAGTCAGATCAGCCAACTTGGTGGTAGAGTAAGAACTATACGATTGATTAGGAGGCCATTCAACTAATACAAACAATGAAAGCTACACCATGTGTCTCAAGTAGGATGAGATTATACATCCCCTTATGACGCCTATCAACAAAATTTCTCAGATCCACACTTAAATTACCAGCGAATCTAAGAGGACCCAACCTCAAAAATAAACCCAATGCCTTTTAATCGAAGTTCAACATAAGTGTAGGCCTCTACTAAAGGCATCTAAACTAGGAAGGACAAAATAGATGGAGGGACACCCAAACCAAAATTACTTAGTGTCGAAGACACTCCAAAACCAACTGGATAAGCCGACACAAATGGTAGAACTCCCAGATTAAATAAAGTCGGGGTTGAAACCTACACCCCATATATCGGCTATCGCTACATAACCATCAACTATAGAAGAAACCCTCTCATATCTGAAGTCAAAACTAGAACTAATGATGACATTAGTGAAAATATTGTTAGTCTCTATACTACTCAAGGTTGTTGAATTGGTACAAGCTCAGGATTAATCTCTGAAGCACTGATAGGTAAAACATCTCTAATGGGGGATGAAGCATGGGTATGCCCTCAACCTTGGCCTTATCCACGATCTTGACCCCTACCTCGACTTCTTGTAGAGCCCTAGTTGGTAGTGCAGTAAGCTCTCCATCTCCTGTTATGTCTGAATATTATGTATGTTCCTTCTTTGGAAAATTAAAAAAAAAAGAGATTTCAAGAGACCAACTAGGGTATAACGCTTGAAACAAAAATGAAAATAGAATGAACTACTAAAACTGTAGCCTGCCGAAGATAGGATAAAAGTGTTACCGTACCGAATTCATAGGACTCTACTAGACACTATCTCATGTACCAAGGATATTGATGAACCTAGCACCCTGATACTAATTTTTCACAACCTGATTTCTCAAGTTATGAGGGTACTTACATCCCATCATATGAGGACTACCCAATAAGTAGGTATAGTAAGATAATAGAACTTATAGCGGGAGATATGGCACAAGTAAGGGACAGGGACAAGAGGAAGCCTAATAAGATAAAATAATAACCCAAAATCTAGTATACCAAGTACATGAGCCTCTAAGTACAAGTACGACTCAAAATAAAGTACAAAACTCTGTCAAAAAAATTAAGGTATGACAAATACATGTAAGTATGATAAAGAAAGGTGAATGTAAGCTCCGAACACTAGGGATCCATCATCTACCTCAGCAATAGATAATCAGTACAAAATCCAAGGAATCAATGGTCACTTCTCGTACTCAGATTGACACCAGAAAGATTTAGAGTATAGTATGATTACCAAATATCCGAATTAACATGTACCCAGTAGGCATCATCGGAAAACTTGGTCCATCTAAAAAATAAAAGAAGCAAGTTATTAGATAGTAAAAAAATAGGTCACGGAGATCAAACAAGTAGAACAACACAAAAGTCTAATTAACAGGATATAATCAAGTATAATATCCTAGAAAGTTAGTGTAATGATCCTCATGGTCATTTATGAAAAATATGTGTTGTCTTGCATCTTAGAGAATTTCAGTAGTTTCCCCAAGTCATTTATGACTTGCTGGGACCGATGGTTCGGATCCCTGGTGACTCGGTTGAGAAATATCTCAAAATCCTTATTTTAGAGCCTAAAGTTAAGTATTCGTTGACCAAAG
>JBDJHY010000097.1:6158745-6172253 GCA_039654485.1 Withania somnifera
GTTTTTATTTTCTCGGTTCTTTTGATTTCCTCAATTTAGTTATTATAAATTAAAGAGTAATTAAATTATACAAAGTTTGAAAAAATATAATAAAATTGTGAAATTACTAACAAATTGGAGAGAAAATAATAACAAATCTAATACATATAAAGCTACAATACTATACTAACAACTACTACAATAAATACTGTAAAAAAATGCCAATAAAAACTTCCCTAAAGATATCTTATTTTGTACTGCAATGACTAAGTTAAGTTATATGGATTCCCAATTAGAAGATCTAATATTTGCACTTGAGATAAGAACTAATAGGAAAGACATGGAGTCTGAGATTTTGTTATTTAATACAAAATTAAAACAATACTAATGGAAAGTGAGATACATAAGGAGATGAGACTTTCAGATTTAAAATAATAAAGAAGATATATGAGGAGATGAGACTTTCATATTTATGAGGAGATAAGGCCAAATAAAACACTTGAGATATATGAGTAGATAAGGCCAAATAAACACTAAAAGAAGATATATGAGGAGATAAAACTTTCAGATTTAATTTTTTTTGAAAGATAACTGATGAACCCAAAAGATCACCAATAATCCTACTAAGAAATCTATCTTACAATCCCTAACAACACCAATGATTATTGGATAAGCACCTGCAAAACAAAGCCCAAGGTCGTCCACGAGGTAGTTCCCGATGCTTAAGTTAGCAAAGAGCTTTTTAGAAGAGAATACCAAATAATATTTTAGAGAAGTATAGTGAGCGTATCTTTGCCTTTTCACTGTATGGACTTTTATAGCCAGTCTAGTAACAACCACATTAATGGGCATTGTGAATGGGGAGTAATGGTCTCCTTAGTGGTTATTGTAACCTTCTTTGTAACTGTCGCTGCCTCATTAGTGGGCACTGTAAATGGGGAGTAATAATCTCCTCAACGGTTATTACCACGTTAATGGTAATTATTTTTCCATTACTTTACATTTATTATGTTGTTAATAGTAATTATTAGTTACAATTAGATCCTTGTTACTACTGTTATTCTACAGTAACGAAGTTTCTCTATCTTCTTTTAGTGTTTTATTGGCCTATAAATTCAGATTTTGTATCATTTGCTCACTGAAAAATAAATACGTACATTTCCAAATATGAAATAATATAATTTAAAATTGAAATACAAACTAATTTAAAATATATTTACAAAGTAGATTCTAATTAATTTTTTATGTATTAATAAATTTAAATTTTTTTATATATATATATATATATATTATGTTGGTTCAATTTGAATTTCTTTTTGTTAATATTAAATTAATTAGGAAGGATTGATTTTTAGCAGTCAACGATTTGTGAATCGCTGAAGGCTAAGAGTGACTTTACCTTCATCTATTGATCTAGGCCTGCTATCAACGTTTCATATTCTGCCACATTGTATGTTGTTCTAAAGGTAAAACGCAATGCGTATGTCATCTCAATTCCCCCAGGGATTTGGAGTAGGATACCAGCCCCACTACCGTCTTCACTAGAGGCTCCATCTACATGCATGACGAAATGGTCACTAGGCGCTTCAGGTTCCTTGTTTATTTCAGCCTTTTTCAAAGGCAATTTTGTTGCCCGATTTATGCATCTCTACCAGAAAATCTGCCAGAGCCTGGCCTTTGATAGCTTTTCAAGGTTAGAAGTCAATTTCATGTTCTCCGAGATCGATTACCTACTTCATCAGTTGCCCTAATGCTCCTGGTTTCAGCAGTACCTGTTTCAGAGGTATATCTGTTAGCACACAAATGAGGTGTGCTTGGAAGTAGGGAAGAAGTCGTCGAGCTTCCGTTATCAGTGCCCATACTATTTTTTTTAGTGGGCAAGTATCTCACTTCGGCTTCTTGCAGAGCTTGCCTGACAAAGTAGACTGGTTTCTAAAATCCCCCTTCTTCCATGACAAGAATGACGTTGACCACTTCTCTGCTGCCGCTAGGTAGAGCGATAAGGTTTTTTCAGGCTTTGGTATAGCTAGCGCAGGCAACATCATCAGATGTTATTTTAGATCCTCAAAGGCCTTTTGACACTCATCTGTCCATTGGAAATTCCTGGCATTCTTAAGGATACGGAAGAAGGCCAATTACGTTTCAGCTGATTTGGATAAGAAACGGCTTAGAAAGACCAGGCACCCCGTCAGCTTTTGCACATCTTTCAGACACTTTGGCGATTTCATCTCAGTCACCGCTCTTACCTTAGAGGGGTTCACACTTAGTCCTTTCTTAGATACAACGTATCCTAGGAACTTCCCCGAGCTGACCCCGAAATTGCACTTCGCTGGATTCAGTTTTAGCCTAGTATGCCTCAGGAGTTGGAGGACTTTCTCCAAGTCTTTTAATCTCGTCCCCAGGACTTTGCTTTTACAATGATATCGTCCACATAGACTTCCACCATACTGCCGATTTATTTTCTGAACACTTTATCCACTAACCTTTGGTACATAGCTTCAGCATTCTTCAAACCAAAAGGCATCTTCTTATAGGAAAAATATCCCCTAGTCTATAATGAAGGTGGTTTTGGGGGCATCCACCTCATCCATGAGCACTTGGTGGTAACCCTTGTATAGATCTAAGAAACTCAAGAGTTCATACCCTGAGACAACTTCTACCTTCTGGTCGATAACTAGCAAGGGATAACAATCCTTGGGATAGTACTTGTTCAGATCTGTGTAGTCCACACACATTTTCCATCCTCCCCCTGCTTTCTTTACCATGACTGGATTGGCGACCCAGGTCGGATACTTGACTTCAAAGAGGATATCAACAACCACCAATTGCTCGACTTAAGCTCGGATTACCTTATTTCTTTCAGGTGCAAATTTTCTTTTTTTCAACACGGGCTTTATTGTGGATCCATATTTAACCTGTGGACCATCACCTCAGGTGATACTCCTATCGTATCCAAGGGGAACTAGGTAAAGACGTCCTTAAACTCTTAGAGTAAGGATATAATCCCTTGATGGAGGGCTGAGTTCAGTGATGATCCCACCTTGATTTTTCTTTCAGAGAATTTGGGGTCCAATGGGACCTCAAGTACTTTGTCATCCGCTTCCCCTGAAGGGACGACGTGAATTCTCAGTTAAGGCTGAGGGAGAGTGATATGTAATTACTATTTATTCACCTCAGGAGCTTTCTTTTTTAGCACAATTCTCATATACTCTTGTGAAACCTACTGATCACAGCGGATGGAAGCTATCCCGTGCTTAGTGGGAAACTTCATCATGAGGTGGTACGATGAACAAATTGCTCTGGTCGGTGTTAGCCAATCCCATCCTAGAATGAAACTGTAGGGAGAGGGTGAATTGATTATATAGAACTTGACCATCATGGTTTTCTGTCTGGAGTAGTCCCCAACACTCACTGATAACTAAATGGTTCCTTGGGCATTACCTCTCCTTGGGTAAAAGTTTGAAGTGGTTGACAGGTTCACCGTAAACTACCTCAATCAATTCCAAGTTGATCAAAGCATGCTGAGAATATTATGCTGACAACAACACCATTATCCACATACACCCCGCATACTTCTTTGTTCACCATGATCATCTTTATTACTAGGGCATCGACATGAGGCATAGCTTCAGGGGCGACATCTTCCTCAGAAAAAGTGATGACTTCTCCTGACTTGAACCACTGGTGGAGAGGTTCCTCCGAGGGTACCCTTCTTGCCTCTGCTTTTAAAGCAGCTTGTGATATCCCTTCTGGGGGGCACCAAAGATTACATGTATTACCACCATAATATTATTGTTTTGGTTCTGAGGAGGGGGTAAAGCTGGTGTGGGGTCTCCATTCCCATGCTGTTGGCTGGGCCCAATAGGAATGTGATTGGGATTGAAGTAACTGCCCTGTCCTGAGTATCCCTGAGGAGGATATTGGTGATACTGGTTCTGAGGTGACTCCTAACTTCTATAATGCTGGCCGCGACCTCGGCCACCTGAGTTGAATCCTCACCCTCCCTGGGGCTGGTAGTTTCCTTGGCCACCTCATCCATGACCTCGGGAGGAACTTACAACAACGGCTGCATATTACATCAGCATACCTCATTTGACGCACTCATCGATATCTTTAATGAGGTCCTTGCATGTCTTAATCTCGTGACCATAATCATTGTGGAAGTAGCACTATAGGCTCCGAGATTGTTTATGAGGTGGGGCCTGCAGTGCTGAGGTGGACTTAGTATGTCCTGATGGAGTGCCAGGATCCCAGACCTCGACTTAGTCAGCGGGGTCAAGGTCCCTTCAGGAAACTTTGGCTCGCTTCGCCCCTTGTTCAACCTGTCAAAGACATTCTTTCTAGGGATTCTATCGTCCTTGTATTTCCTTTGTCATGTTCCCTTCCTACTTTCTCTTGTTGGCCTTATCACTGTGGCAAAGTTTCTTACCACTTTGAACAACTCCTACTCTATCTGTGGTGGATTTCTCCTCATCTCGGTGTAGAGGTAATCGGGTTGAAGTCCATTCAAGAAAGTTGAGATGACAAGTTGATCAGTCTTGTGCTTTATGTGCAGGCTTTCTTTTGTGAAACACTCCAGGTACGCGTTTATGACCTCGCCTCCTCTTTTCTTGACGTCTAGGAGATTGGCCGAGTTTTTTACCACCTTTTTCTTTTAGTAGAAGCAGGCATAGAAGAGCTCGGCCATCTGGTAGAACGAGGTGATGCTGTTCCTTGGTAGGTCATCAAACCAGATCTTGGCTTTCTCCACTAGGAATTCTGGGAACACCCTGCACATGTGTTCCCTATTGCACTAGCTGTTTACCATTTGAAACTTGAACTGGGATAAAAAATCACTTGGGTTAGTGCTCTCATCATAAGACTTTATCCCCGGTGATTTAAAACCCTTAGATAAGCGGGTGTTTATTATTTTTCTTGAGAAAGGGGTTTTACGTCCCCCGCTCGTTGCTTTTCAAAATTCTATTCAGTTCGATTTTGATGAAATTTTTCTGGGGAGTTTTGCTGGGGCCAACTCCTTCACTGTGATCTCGAAGTGGACTTCAATTTTGACGAAGGTTGCGATTTTGAAGTAGTTCCCCCGACTTCGTCCACTTTTATTTTTTGTGACGAGGTTTCTCATCACTAGAACAGGAGCTGGTCGATTCTGTTGAACTTTAAGGCAGTTCCTCCTTCTGTGCTTGATCGAATTGAGTATCTTCATCGGATCTCATCTCGGGATGAGCATTGCACCATTGTGAAATAAAGCCTGGTGCTCTTGGGCGAACTTTTCTACTGCGGTGAGCTGGACGTGTTAGTGTCCGGCCTTGTTCATCTTGCTAGCTGGGAAAAGGGTCGGCTTCTTCCACCTCGGCTAGAATCACCACGTGCCGTGGTCCAACCACCACGACCTGCCCCTCGTGTGTTTTTACTCCTTGTATTAACCATCTACTTAAGATTTTTAAACATTGATACTGTAAAACAAGAATCTATAGCTATCGGTCCCCATAGACGACACCAATTGATGAATCACAAAAGATCACAAATAGTCCTACTAAGAAATCTACCTTATAATCCCTAGCAACACTAGTGATTCTTGGATAAGCACCTGCAAAACAAAGCCCAGGGTGGTCCCTGGGATAGTTCTCCGATGCTTAAGTTATCCCTCTCTTCTTCACTCAAAGAGGCAATGCACCCTTTGTTTGAGTGGTACTTGATTCATAAAGAACGATTCTCCAATCTGACTTTTAAAATGGAAGTGAGCACAAGTGAGAGGACCCTACTTTCCCGCATCCCTCTCCCCACGAGCAGAACACGAGAGATGCACACCACGTGGGCCTTGTCTAACAAACGACGACTTTCGATTCTTCGCAAAGAGCTTTTTAGAAGAGAATACCAAATAATATTTTTGAGAAGTATAGTGAGCGTACCTTTGCCTTTTCACTGTGTAGGCTGGGTCCAATAACAACCACATTAGTGGACACTGTGAATGGGGAGTAATGATCTCCTTAGTGGTTATTGCCACCTTCTTTATAACTGTCGTTACCTCATTAGTGGACACTGTAAATAGGGAGTAATAATCTTCTTAACGGTTGTTACCACGTTAATGATAATTATTTTACTGTTACTTTACATTTATTATGTTGTTAATACCAATTATCAATTACTATTAGATCCTTGTTACTACCGTTATTCTACAGTAACGAAGTTTCTCTATCTTCTTTTAGTGTTTTATTTGGCCTTACATTCAGATTTTGTATCATTTGCTCACTGAAAAATAAATATTTACATATCCAAATTTGAAATAATATATTTTAAAATTGAAATACAAACTAATTTAAAATATATTTACAAAGTAGATTTTATTTAATAGTTTATGTATTAATAAATTAAAATATATATATATATATATATATTATGTTGGTTCAATTTGACTTTCTTTTTGTTAATACCAAATTAATTAGGAAGGATTGATTTTTATTTTTTAATGTCAAATCAATCAAATTAAATCATGAATCAGTTTTTTATTTAGATCAGACTTGATTCATCGATTCGATTTAGCTCAGCGAACTGGATTGTACATCGCTAGTTAAAACAATGACTTGTTGTAGAATAGATGGTGTAATTAATGTTGTTTTAAATGTAATTAAGTTGGGTTCAGCCCCCATCTCCACTATTAAATTACTGTAATTTATTTTGAGTTACTCCGGTAATAGAGTTATTAAATTAGAATTTAGCTACTTAACGGAAGTTCACACTAACAAACAGGGAGTGGAGAAAGGTAGGAGGGAGGGGGTAAAAGTCAAAAAAACAACAAAAAGAAAAGGTTAACAAATCCTGGAAAAGTAAAAAAAAACAACATAAAGAAAAGGTTAACAAATCCTGGAAGCAACAGAGAACCATATTCTTACGTAGTTGTTTAATATTGAATTTGGTTAAGGTTAATGGTACAAGTATAACAAAGTGGAAGGGAAAAAACCCAAAAGTTGTAGAGAGAGAGAGAGAGAAGGGTAGCTGAAGTTGGCTTTTAGCTTTCGTCTTGGACTTGCCTTTTACCTTTTAGCTTTCTCTGCAAAGGGGTTTTCATGGAGGAACTCAAACATAACTTGAGGTACTTGCAGCTCTTTCTTTTATAAATTCATTTACTTTTGGATGATGATTTTAGGTCAAAAAATTGTGAGTTTTTTTTTTTCCTAATCTTGTTTTTGGGATTTGTGGGTTTTTTTTTTTTTTTTTTTTTTTTTTTTTAAAATTTAAATATTATATGTCTGTTACATTCTTCGTAATTTGTCAAGGAAATAACGACAAAATAACATATTTTATCCTCACAATGTAATTTTAGCATCTACTGTAATAAAGAATCTCTCTTTCTTTTTGTTCCTTTTTTATTATCTCATCACCAATTGAGGAAGCTTGAAATCACGCACAAACCGGAATTTTTGGTAGCTTGCAAAGCAGCTAGGATTTGCTTAGAAAGAAAGGAATAAGGGGGACTTTATGAAATCATTATGTGCTTTTGCTAGTAAAAGAATTATCCTTTAGTTTGATTTCTTCTGGTTCTTGAAGGTTGAATTTGAAAGTCAACTCAAAGTTGAAATATCAAGAAAAGAAATTAAAGGGTCATTCCCTGTTCTTTGTGGTGAATAATTTTCCTCTCCTTTGATCACCTTATAGCAACTAAATGTGCAAACTCCAAACTTGAACTTATGGAAACATTTTCTTTAAATAATAAACGATGACTTTACTTAAGACGCTTATCAATAAGGACCTAAGTAGATTGGACAATTTGCAAACTTTTTATGTATTTGGTTTTAGGTGGCCAGTCTATGTTTTTTGTGGAACCCTTGCGTTGCCTTCTCCTTGGCAAGCTCAAAATGCCTCCACTTGGATTTCGTTCTAGAATATTTCTGTTCCATACAGTAGGTGTATGGTGTTGCTTTGGCACTGCTTGTGTTCAATTAATGTTTTTTATCTAAAATGACAATTAAGTTAATTTTCCTTTTCTTCAGGGTGACACAGTAATGCTAGAAACATGGGGAAAAAAGGCAGTTGGTTTTATGCCCTCAAAAGGGTTTTTACATGCAACTCCAAGAAGAAGTCTGCCTATGTAAGTTTATAAAAGTCTGGTTTCGTGAACTTAATGTTCTCATATCACTTATTTCTGTCCCAGAGGTTGTTATCTTATAATGAAATGAACTGACTACAGTTTTCTCCTTTCCTATTTAAGTCGATCTAACTTCTAAAACTGCTTGAAATTGTGTTTATAAATGGACCAAGGGTGAACTATTTGGAGAAATTCAGGTCTAGCCTGATTTCCTTAAATATTCCGAATAAATCATACGAGGATGGGGGAACAACTACCTTATCTGGGGGGGGGTGATGGGTGGGGTGTAAGGATTGTGGAAGAACTTGCCAGATATACATGCTTCGAACATTGTAATACAACCCTTAGCTAAATTGGATGATTGTTGCAGGGATCAGCAAAGAGAAGTGCTAAGGAGAAGAAGAAAGGTAGTAGAATACTGAGGCATGGAGAGATCAAATCATTCCTCTTCAGAGAACCAAGTAGTATTGAGAAAATACTGGGGGAAGTTGATGATCAGAAACTACTTGTTAGGCCTCCCACTTTTGAACAATCTGGCATTCCATGTGCATTCCCTGTGAGACCAACGTCTCCAGGAATCAATTCACCCAGAGCTGCATCTCCTCGGACTCCATATAGCGCTACATCTCCTGGTGCCACTTCTCCAAGGTTCACCTCTCAGAGGGATGCTTCTCCAAGGGTCATCTCTCCTAAGACAGCTTCTCCAGAGGCTAGCTCTCTCAGGGAAGCTTCTCCAAAGGCTACCTCTCCTAGGGAAGCTTCTCCAAAGGCTACCTCGCCTAGTGAAGTTTCTCCTAAGGCTACCTCTGCTACTGTTCCTTGTGCAAAGGCTCTGTCTCCTAGGGAAGCTTCTCCAAGGGTCTCTTCCCCTAGATCTGCTTATCCT
This sequence comes from Withania somnifera, assembly GCA_039654485.1. Classification (NCBI taxonomy): domain Eukaryota; kingdom Viridiplantae; phylum Streptophyta; class Magnoliopsida; order Solanales; family Solanaceae; genus Withania; species Withania somnifera. Next base: position 6,167,691 of record JBDJHY010000097.1, read on the forward strand.
GAGCTGAGTAGGAATCACAGTGAGATTATCTATTCTAACAGACCAGAACCAAATTTGATGCTCCATCTTTCAGCAACCAAGATACAGGCAGCCTACAGAAGTTACATGGTAAGATTCAAGTCCTTCATGCAATGTTTGGCCGAAAATAGCCTTTAAGAATACTACTTGATTTTTGCGAGTTGGTTAGATCTTGATGATAAGTTATAGGTCATGTTATTGCAAACTCATGATATATTGTTGACAATTTGTCATTGTTGAAACAACTTTAATAGCTTGCCAAGTGATCATTTCCATGTCTGCTTCAACTATTTATTATTTACAAAGGTGAGCGTCAAGCTGTGAGAGTAAATCAATTATGTGAAATGATTTTTTCTTTGTAAAAGACTTGAGGCTCTCTTCGTCTAGGATCTGGTGCTTTTTATGTGGAGAAATTCTGTACTGTGTTAGAGAACTGCTAATAGGTAAATAAATTTCTAGCCCTTCGATTAAAGCATGTATGAGTTCATTCAGTGATCTCAGGGTGTCTTTCTACCTAAGAAGTTACTTTCTACGACAATTTAAGATCTTGTTATTGCATTTCAACTTGATCTGTAGAAATCCTTTGACCTTTTATCATTCATATTTTTCTTTATGATAGTTTTGCTTGACCTTTTAAGCTTCATGATTCCTTCTTAAATGCTGAGCTTATCATATCTTATACCTTTCACTATATGTTTTAGTAGTTTGGCTATGGAGCAAATTATATTTAACTGATTAATTAAAAGAATTCCACGTTCCTTGTCTGAGAACTCCATTTTTCTTTTTGAAATTTTGACAAAAATTAATGAACTTGCAGATTATCTGAAACAGGATAGGGAAAAAAACAAAGATTGAATTTTTTGTATAAGTAACCGAGATCGAATCCTTTTTTTTTTTTTATGTTTTCTAGAAACCCATATCTGGTCATAATGACTTAACTGGTAGAGTGGCTTTCCTCGATGTCTTAATTATACTCTTGAGCCATGGAAAATTGGATTTCCGGTAGGAATTGAATTCTTAATTCTTGATTAAAAAACCCATGGAAAATACAGAATCTGCCTTCATCTGTCTCAAGCTTCTTGAAAATTTGAGTAATTTAGTTTTTATTAACTTGTTAGAAAAACCTCGTGTCAAATGAAAACGATATAGAATTTTGTGTTATCATTGTTATTGCCCTTGTCTTGATTCAAAAGAAAGTTAGAACTTAGAGTCCTTTCCCATTTGCTCCCCTTTATATAGACAGCGTATTGATGGGACAAAGAGTATCAATTTTTAACAAGTGTTGTGTATTCCATGTGATGAACTCTGTTTCACAGGCAAGGAGGGGTTTCCAATCTTTGAGGGGTTTAGCCAGACTTCAAGGAGTGGTCAGAAGCAGAAGTGTAAAGCGGCAGACAGTACATGCCATGAAACAAATGCAGCTTCTAGGTAGGGTTCAAATGAAAATTCAGTCAAGGAGGACTCAGATGTTCCAGGCACTCCATAGTCAAGCATACATGATTGATAAAGAAGTTGAGAGCACTCTAAGCAAATGGACTCAACTTGTAAGTTTAAACTGCTACATATCTTGAGATGTTCACTTATTTAGTGGTTATAACATAGACTGATGCCATATCTTGGAGGCACTATTTGATTCATTTAATTGTGTAATTTTCCTCATTATTGGTGCTTTATCTTCTTCATTAACTTGTGAAAGAATTGATGGATTCTTCCACTGGTCAAAAGTGGTATGCAGCTTCTTCAACGATTCGAATTTAGGTTCTAGGAATTCATTTTTGTACATATGTTGTAGTGTAAGGATACGAGAGTTATCAAGTTGAAGTTCTTTTCCTTTTCGACATATTTTTAATAATGTCTGATGTTGAATAAGAAATTTTGTTTTAGACTGAGGCAGGTAACCATGATAATTGGGATAATAGTATCCTAACTAAACATGAGGTAGAAGCAAGGCGGCGGGAAAAAGTGGAGGCAGTCATCAAGAGGGAGAGAGCAATGACCTATGCATATTCTCACCAGGTACATTAGACTTGTGTCGTTTAGCATGTAAAAAATCTGTGGTGACAAAGGGTAATCATTGTAATGTGCTTTGGTAATGGTAGAAATTCATCGTTCTATTGCGTGCAATCTGTGGAAATGCCAAGTTATTTAGATGTTTTTCTTTAGTGCTTCTCTTGCTTACTACTTCTTTTGTGTTGTACAAATCCTGGTATTAAGTGCATCATAACAGTTTCTGGCTGTTTGCCGCCAAGTTGTTGAGATATTTCTCTTAACAGTTCTGTTTCTTACCTAACCTTTTATATAATATGAATCCCAGGACTAAGTGCATCATAATAATCTCGCTGTTTTTTGCTTTAACTAATCTGACGTCTATAACTTTGCACTTCAAAGATCATCAAATCAAGATGCACTTGTGCAAATTACCACAAACATAAAAACTTCCAAACTTCAATTTTGTTGTTTCAACTTCCCATTAGTGGTTCTGGCAATACGTCAGGTAAAACACATAATATCGCATTGGTTCAAAGTACTTGATCATTGTTTGTTATTCTTGGCCAAGATATGTCGACAAACTCAATACTTCCGTTAACCTTATATAAGGCTTACCATGTTGCAAACCTCTTTTATCAGTTGTGGATAAGCAATTCCAAATCAGCTATGGATATCCGAGCCAGTGGAATTCCTTGGTGGTGGAACTGGTTGGACCACCAGTTACATCCAGGAAATGATTCCGAGAGCCAATCTGCTGTGAAAGATGTCCATCTAACACCATCAAGGGCAACATCGGAACACAAGCCAAGTCCATGGCATCCAAGTCATAACTTCAGACACCTCCATTTGGATTACGACAGTCATGAATCAGTCACACCAAGGTCAACTAGGTCTGCAGTTCCATTAAGGGGCAAACTAATGCATACTCCCAGAAGAGCATCATCACCAATGAGCAGCTCGAGCGTATCAAAGTATTCAAGACGCCGGGCTAGTGCTGTTGATTCCCCATTCAATCATTCCTTGAAGGATGATGACAGCCTCACGAGCTGTCCACCTTTTTCAGGTCCAAGCTACATGTCACCAACCATCTCAGCCAAAGCTAAATTCAGAGGGAAAACTATTCTTGAGGAGAGAAACACAGGTACCACATCAAACAGCTCAAGAAGGAGGTTATCGTTTCCTTTGACTCCAAGTAGTACTGGGTCCGTCAAGTGGAATAAAGGGTCTGGCAAGGATGCTGCTTCTCTGAAGGATCATGAGTCTATGGGAGATCATATGAGTGTGCATTCTAATGTCTCCACGCCCACTGTAGTTGGGAGGAAACCATTTAACAGATTTGTGTGATTATGTCCCCTGTATGTCTATCTGTATTTGGCTCCACAACTACCTGTGTTTCTTTTCGTTGCTTCTTTTTGATGTGTATTTATTGGTATGTTTTGTTTAAAGAACACTAATGCAAACTAATTAAGTGTGCACATTCTCTTGTATGAAGGGCCAGACCAAAGTTTGTTTCATCGCATTACAGGTATTGTTTTGAGATTTGGAGTCTGGGAGGGGAGATTAGGCCATAAATGGAATGTAAATTGGTCTTTGTAGTGAAGAAAGAAAGGAGTAATAGCATGTTTTTCAAGTTAGAGCTCCCATTTCTTGCACTCTTTTATGTTGAATCATGTTATGGTGGGGCTTCTCTTCTTTTGTAATGACATTAGTATACAGGAATGAGAATATTAAGATTCTTAAAGAAAGAATTTAAATTAAAAATGAGGACATTTTGATATGACCCTAGACGACGCAGTGTGTATTGTCCTGAGATGTTTAGCATAATCATTTATTTGGTTTAAGAGCGTCCAAGGACTGCACATTAAGGAGTTGTATGATTTTCAGGAACTGGTTATCAAATTTGATGATTCATTTGATTGGAGTCATTTTATGATTCATGCAAAGATTATCATTTCAGGAATTGGTTATCAAATTGGAGTCATTTGATGATTCATGCAAAGATTATCAAATTTGGCAGTTTGATTGTTTGAAACAACATACCTAGGGTAGAGACATCGAGGAGGATGATCATGCACAAATTTTACCCTTGTCTTGAAATATAGAGAGGTCTTTTCCAACTTGTTTCTTTTTTCTTTCCCATAGAAGGTTTACTATTGTTCTCAAGGATAGGCATAGTATCCTCCGTTAGAACATGAATTTTCTTTTCCTTTATCGATTGGAATAGAGAAGAAGTGGGGAACTAAGAGAACAATTTTCTAACCATAGCCAACTGGAAAGAAGAACAAAAGCTCAGAATATGTATCCAATAATAAACACCCCCACATAGAAAACGAAATATAGCTAGCAGAGTCAAGGGAATGTCGATTCAGATCTGAAGCAGAGAGGAGATGGAAGAAGAGCCGGCTAAAAGAAAGCGTGGAAGGCCGAGGAAGTATGCTCCTGATAGTTCTGCCAACTCGGGGATAAACTCTCCTCCGCTGCCGCAGTCTGGCGGTGGATTTTCGCCTACTAAGGATAAAACGGAGGTCTCCGTCAAGAAAGTCCATAGGAAGATTT
>JBDJHY010000097.1:6180609-6191682 GCA_039654485.1 Withania somnifera
ATTTATAAACTAACGATATATACTAAACATACTAAGAATATATACTAAAGATATATATTATATACTAACGGTATATACTAAACATGCTAAAGATATATACTATATATACTATATATATGAGATATATATACTAGATATTAAGATATATACTAGATATGCTAAAGATATATATACTATATATATGAGATATATCTACTACATATATACAAGATAAATATACTACATATTAAGATATTAAATACGTTAAAGATATATACTATATATATAAGATATATACTATATATATGAGATATGTATTACATATTAAGAAAATTATAATTTTTTTTTATAAAAATGAACCGATCCGGTTCGAGTCATTTTAGCCAAACTGAACCGGCTCAAGGACCGATCCAGATGACACGATACAGAACCGAGCCATCCAAATCGATCCTTGAGCCAATTCAATTAAAATAAATTGATTTTTCGATTTGATCCGAATCAACTGTTAGATTTAGATGGGGTGATGTATATCAAAAATAATCTATCAATTTTTTTAAGATAGAAATAAGATATCTGAATGTGTTCCTTTTCCAAACTCGACTACACTAAATTTATTGATATTGTTATTGTATGATGGTCTGTGGGGAGGGGTTGCAACTTTGGAAGAGCAGTGCATGTTTGAAAACTTGGCAATGAATAAAGAAGTGAAGTTAACAAATGGATGTCATGCAATATAAAGAAACAAATAATTATGCCAAGTGGAATATATACTTGGCAAGGCTTTTTCAGCCTTTATATTCCAACTCTACTTTTTGCTCTCCCCTCGACCACATCAAAACCCTTTTCATTTTTTCGTTTTTGTCAATATGTACACACTAATTCAACAAGTTCCCCTGACTTTTATGATTTTTTTTTTTTGAGTTAATATACATGACACTTACTTAATTTTATACTATCAGGTTACCCAATAATATTTATAAGTATTTTCATTAAAATATAAAGTTTATGATTTTAAAATAAAAAAATTATTTACCACCAATTGTCCTGATCGGAAAAAGAAAAAAAAAGAATGATGGATGCTCGACCAACACATCAAATAAAAAAATATAAAAAAGATTTTCCGGAATAATGTACTCCTTTCATCTCATTTTTCTTAACTCCTATACAAAAATAAATCTTTCAATTTTACTTGACAAATCAAAGAGTTTTACTATTGTATTTTTCATACAACTCTTAATATTAAATAACTATATAAAATAATTGTAATCAAATATAAAGTTTCAAATATCATTAGTTTATGAGAGGGTTTTATTAGCACTATTTTCATATTATTTTTAATATTAAATGAGCTTAACTGAATCCTCCATATCTGATTAGTGATATGGATTACATACAATTTATTCTTCTTAAATTTTATTTTGTGAGAATATATTAAATATTTAATTATTGTTGTTATTTTAATATTAAATAATTACATAAGATACAACAACAAAATAGTAAAATGAGATTTAGAAAAGATTAAGTATACGTAATTCGTATTATTATTTTTAAAATAAAATTAAAAATTATTTCTGATAGACCAAAGATATTAGTAGTCAGAACTTAAAATTTCAATATATTATTATTAATAAGATTAAATTTATTAAAATATGCTTCTAATTAAGTTATTTTAGAAGAATGTATTAATTTAACTCGGGGGTCAAATAATATAAGTAATTTTAACATTTTTTAGAAGAAAAACAATTATGTTACAGGAAGGCAGAGATAAATGGGAAAAACAGTGGGAGCAAAAACAAACACTTGTGAGTCCGAGCACCGTCTTGTCATATAAGTTTGCTTATTCCCTTTCACTTCTGTGGAGGAAACAAATCCTACAAAAACAAGATTGAGAATGGCTTTGAAGCTGAATGCCTTCAACTTCCAATCTCACAATCACTCTTCTTTTGTTCTTCAACCAATGCTCAGCCTTAGATCTCCCAAGTTTTTCATGGCCGCAAGCCTTCGTTCTGGTACTAAGTGAGTATTCTTCAACCCTATTAGTTTCATTTTTTATTCTTCTGTTGTTAGAATTGCTAAATAATGATTTTTCTGAGTTTCTTTGTTGGTCTTTTTTACTTTATTCTTGAAACCCATTAATCTCTTTTAATTTCTTGTATCAAAGTTCGGATCGTTGTTAAAAAAATATTGTTTCTTGACAACTTTTTTATTGGGGTTTTCTTTAATTTATTTCTAATTTTGTCTTTTTATGTGAGGTTCTTTTAGTTTAGTTCTTCTCTTAAATGCATTTGAGAGAGATGCCTTTTTTTTTTTTTGGTTTGTTTTGAGGCTAAATATTGATAAGGAGATTTGATTAATTTTATTTTTGGCTATGAAAAGTTTTATTGTTCTTTTCATAAGTTTTTAGTTTGGGATTTCTTGTATGAATTGATGATTGGGTGCTGTTATTTCTTAAGGTTTATACTAATGACATTGTCAATTTTGCTGAACGCCTTTTAGCATGCTGATTAAAGTTTCTGTTTGCTAGAGAGTTTTCTCTGGTGTACTTACTTTATAAGTGATATTCAGGATTTATTACTAGCTTTCTTCTCTGACATAGAGAAGAGATGGAGAGAGAGAGAGAGAGAGAATTGGTGTGGGGTGGTGGTACTCTTGTATTCAATGATGTTCAATTACTCTTTTAAGAGAATTAAATGGAAGGTACACAGAGTCTGATTTTCTCTTGCCTATTTTTTTTTTTCGTTTTTCATTTTGTGTGTGGAAGGAGACTTTTTAGATTCTAAAAAGTTGTCTTTCCATTGTCCATATGTTGGTTTCAGCTTCGGTGTTTACTTATTTTATGACTAGTTGGTCCCCAACTGGTTACCTTCTTGATCTTTTGATTCAGTAATGAGGTTCTTTAATTCTTTCCTAAATGATTTTATAACAGATCTCCCTCCCTTGTTGGTATGACAGTTCAGTAATAGTTATGTTTTCTTTGAGCTTGTTCTTGATTTTTCATTAAAATTTTATGCTTCAGTTATGCATAATTTAGGGGGTGTTTCTCATGATTCATAACCTTTAAATTTTGCTGAGGTTCTTGTGAATTTTTCTGTGACTTCAGTAGTTTGGCTGCTAATGTTTTCTAGAAGCATATTATTATGTATCCAAAGTAAGCTGGCCAGGTCTGTAGCGAAGCTTGAAATTTCAGGATTTCTGGCCAATGATCCATTTACATAGTTCTAGGAATTTACAGGCTGTCAGGCTGCTAGAAAGTGTTTGTCTGTCTTTTCCTTCTTTCATGGGAAGAAATCACCAAGCATTTATTGTCTGTGCCATGATTTGATCTTTGGTTTTCACAAACTTTATTGACTGCTAGGCTAAAAACCTTGATTGCAAATGCTTGTTTTCTTAGACCTTTGTTTTTCAATCTTCTGTTGCTTGGCATTGATGTTAATTCTTTTAGAATGTATTGATTACTCTTTGACTGGTCCCCTTTTGTATTTACATAGTTGGAAATTATGTATGTAAATTTAAGCACTTCATCCATAGATTTGGTTGAAGCATGAGGCAGGTGAAGTTTATGCCTTTTTATATGCATATCTTTGCCTCACCTTGGTGTAGTCATTAGTTATCATTCGGCGGTGAAGTTAATTTCTCTAGGCTTTACTTTTTTGTTTGGAGTCTCAGACTACTTCCCCTTAGCAACCTGGTTGTGTGGATTTTATTATTCTAAATTGTTCGTCCATCTGTCCATAGAAGTGAGCGTAACATGTTTCAATCCAAGTGCTGCAAGGATGTTGTCTATTTTTTAATCAATTTCACGGCCATTGTTTCTGACATGCATTTGAACTTTGGATAAGTCTGAACTGGATTGTAATGAAATACTTTATCACCTAAAAAATATCTAAAGAGTCTTGCTTGTGGCTTCATCAGCTACAGCTTATGAGGGAAATTTTTTTAATTTCAGAGGAAAAAAAGAGGTTAGATTGTATGAGTAAATGGATAGCTTGTGGCTTCATCGGCTACTTTACCAAGTGCTCGACCAATTGTTATGTGGAAAGCCTGGAGATATATCTTCTGTTCCTTAGTTGATGATAGCTAGCAAAAAAACCTGTTAGAAGCACAGTACTGGAGTGTCTCAGTCATCGCCAATTGCTCAGACTTTTCTCTATAGATTTGGGAAGTAAGATCACTAGGAACTCTTTCGAACAAAATGCTAGAACCTTTCCACATCTCGCCATCCTTGGTTTAGAACATAAATTTATTAACATGCTCAAACCATAGGTTGCCATGTTAATGCCTCTGACCGTGGAGATTGTAGATCATGAAACCAACCTAAAGGCAATTTTGCATATATGAGGTGGTATTCAGTTCCCATCTTGTTGGTATTTTGATGGTAACAATTACCCTTCCTTATTGCTTGTATAATGTCAAGTTGTAAACTCGGTATTTGTTCCCATTTACATTTTCAAGATATATTTGTTGATTGAGTTTTCTTGCTTCATCCTTCTTACTATTTGGTTTTCTTTTCATCGTGTCTAGGGAGGTTGAGCACCTGAAGAAGCCCTTTTCTCCTCCTCGTGAGGTTCATGTTCAAGTTACACACTCTATGCAGCCTCAAAAGATTGAGATCTTCAAATCTCTGGAGGGATGGGCAGAGGAAAATTTATTGGCTCTACTGAAACCAGTGGAGAAATGCTGGCAACCACAGGATTTCCTGCCCGATCCTGCTTCTGACGGATTCCATGACCAAGTTAATGAATTGAGGGCGAGGGCTAAGGAGCTTCCAGATGATTATTTTGTTGTGCTCGTTGGGGATATGATCACTGAAGAAGCCCTTCCGACATATCAGACTATGCTTAATACCTTGGATGGTGTTCGTGATGAAACCGGTGCAAGCCCTACTTCTTGGGCCATTTGGACTAGGGCTTGGACTGCTGAAGAGAACAGGCATGGTGACCTCCTCAACAAGTATCTTTACCTTTCCGGAAGAGTTGACATGAGAGCAATTGAGAAAACAATTCAATACTTGATTGGATCTGGAATGGTGAGTTCTTGCATAAATAGTTGAAATGGGTTCTTACTGGTTAATGCCTTTCAAATTGATGTGTCAATGTATTGTTTATGTTTCAATTTCAATAATGTTTCAGGATCCTAGGACAGAAAACAGTCCATACCTAGGATTTATTTATACATCATTCCAAGAAAGAGCAACTTTTGTCTCCCACGGGAACACCGCTAGACTTGCTAAGGAGCATGGAGACATCAAGCTGGCTCAAATCTGTGGTACGATTGCCGCAGACGAGAAGCGCCATGAGACAGCCTATACCAAGATTGTTGAAAAGCTTTTTGAGATCGACCCTGATGGCACTGTGTTAGCATTTGCTGATATGATGAGGAAAAAGGTATCAATGCCAGCACACTTGATGTACGATGGTCGTGATGATAACCTCTTTGATCACTTTTCAGCAGTTGCTCAACGTCTTGGCGTCTATACTGCTAGTGACTATGCAGATATACTGGAATTCCTCGTCGGTCGATGGAAAGTGTCTGATCTTAGTGGATTATCAGGAGAAGGAACAAAAGCTCAGGAATACGTATGTGGATTGCCACCAAGGATCAGAAGACTGGAAGAGAGAGCCCAGGGGAGGGCAAAACAAGGACCAATCATCCCATTTAGCTGGATATATGACAGAGAGGTGAAGCTGTAAGTTGCTCAACAGCAGAAACAAAGTTGTTTGCACGCTCCAGCAAGACTGCCCATATATGGGATCTCTATTACAGAATGTGTGTTGAAATCTCCTTGTGTCTTTGCAATTTATTATTGTTCGTTTGTGTGGAAAGAGATTCTGCTGGGGATGATTTGTGGTGGAGATGTAGATACAGTTGTTTCTGTTTTGTGTCGTTAGGTCTGCTATATAGGGGGCAACTGTAGTTTCTTTGTTTTTTTTTCCTCTCTTGAAATGTTATAAGCTGCATGAGTTGGTTTCCCTTGCTAGTGTGTTGTGGCTAAACATAAGATCAATCTTAAAGAAATTTTGACGATTATGGACTTTTCTTCTGCAAGTGTTTGCATTTTTCTCCTGGGGATTTCAATCAAGATAGCTGAACAGGCGTTAGTTTATTCTCGGGTTCTTACGTTTTTTTGACAATAATCAGATTGGTACCTTTTGACGAATATGCAAGATTATGAACTGCTTTCTGATTTGTACCTTTTAAAAAAATATATTTTATCAAATAACCCCTTTTACAAAATTAAAGTAAAAAAAGAGTTCATATAAGTAATCTATTGGAATATATCTGTTTATAATGTGAATAGAAAACATACGATAGTGTAAGTATCTACTGAAAATATGTGTGTATATAATGTGAATAGAAAACAGTCATATAAGCATCTACAGAAAATTCCATGGAGTCATTCTAACAGGTAAAATAATTTAGTTTTCTATGATACTTTTTTCAGGATAAGCCATGATGACAATGTTTTTACATAACTGAAAAAATACATCTAATAGGCACACTTTTTTCAAGAGGGAGTATATCTTACTCCGAACAATACATCCTTCTCTGTTCCCCGTTAATATACTGTTGGCGTTTGGTTTAGAGTAGTGAATTTTGTCCCAAGTTCTGCAAACTTGAATATGTTGTTTTGTGGTGTCTAGAGTGAGTTTAAGCCTAAAATCATGCCAAAGACCTTAGTAAATCATACGAGAAGCAAATTTTAGAATCAGTCAAATTCATGAATTTTGAATATTAAATTAAAATAATTGTCAATAATCATTCAGTAGTCCTGTTATTTCATTATTTCCTTTAATGCATATACAAGTATGTGGTGAAATCTTGACTGGAGGATTAGAATTTGGCTCGTGAAAGTATTGACTAAATCAGAATCAAATCGACGATGGAGTCTCTTTATGAGTAACTATTTGACTTAACTGTATTTGAAGGTAGGCAAGTTTTCACCCGTTTTAGTGGTCTACACATGAAACATGATAGAATTAAATAGCTACATGTTTAGGTAGTCTTGTAGGTCAATAAATGAAACACGAACACACGTTAATGTGAAAAAAAAAAAGATGAAAATATTCATTCACCCCAAATTATCGTGATATTTAAAAATAATCATCTTAAATCGGTGTCATTATAAAACTTCTAGAATTATCCCATTTCTCATTTACTATTAATGATATTATTCCTTATTTTACTTGGTCCTTATATTGAAAATAATATTTTTTTTTACCTTGTTGATTTTAATAATCGAGAGGATTATATTATTTTCTTCATACTACTCTTAGTATTAAATAACTACATAAGATAGTAATGGTTAAATTTAGAGTTTCAAAGGATATTAATAAAATTAATTTAGTAAAATATACTCCTAATAAAACTTTCTTAAGAATTATGAAGTCCATAAGAACAAAGTACTTCCCTTGTTCACTTTTACTTGTCCAGTATTTCAAAAATAATTTATTTTTATTGTACCTCTTAAGATAATTATTAGTTCGTCACAGTACTTACTTATGGTACATATCTCAACCCCCATGCTAGGTAAGGAAACTCTATCACGTAACAGTAAAAGAAAATTAAAAAGTAAATAGTTTAAGTGAGAACACAAAAATATAAAATATCTACATTAAAAAACTTTAAAACCGGTTGTCACAACTTACAATCCTCTATGAAATTCAATTACAAGGATGAAACTATCTAAACACCCCTCCCCTACCCCCACCCCACCCCCCCCCAAAAAAATAAAAAAAATAAAGACATAATAAATAGATAAGAAAACCCACAGTCTTGTGAAGCAGATCAAACAACTACCTCGTGAAATTTCAATGAAGTCTTGGACTCAACAAAAGAAAGACAATCAGGAAAGGTTGAATCTGTACAAAAGGTGCAAAGAACAAGCAACAAAATTATGTTACTCCACAGTGTCCTTGACTAACCCTAAAATAAGGTGATGACGAGAGCTCTTGACTCAATCAAAATTCCAAATACTATAGAACCTGCACGCAGATAAATCCAACCTAGACAGATCAATAATCACTTAACATATATGTAAATAAAACCTGATAAGCTTTAACTAGACCAAACAAATTATCAACTCTAGATAAACATAGAATCAAGTCAGAAAATCATTTCAGATGTAAGTCAGTATCATGAAAATGAAATACAACCATATTGAAACAACCAAATCCTCAAGCTCAAAGACCGAAATCATCAATAATAGCAACAAGTCAATACTCTCATAGAAATTAATGTAATGCACAATTAATATAATGTATGTCTGTCCTATATGCACACACGCGCTGCATACAGGTGGCTAGCTGGGACCCATGGGGGACTTGCAATATCCATGTACCTGTTTATAACTATTTTTAATCGAACCACAAATCATATTGCATTATCCGAAGTCATTTTTCTTCGGATTTTATAAATCATCTCAATTGTATGTTTCACAAGTCTCATTTCACTTATTTCAAATACCTCGTTTTCAATTCAGTACATTAGCAACAAAACATAAATAAGAAGTACAATCTCAAGTCATTTCCACACAAGTAAGAAAATCTCAAATAATGATCATTTGTGCACAAATTAGGAAAAACACAAGAGATCTCCATGATAACATGATCAAAATCATCAAAATCACTACATAATCATAAGAAAGTCTAGAAATCATTTCAACAGATATTTTTTTTATTTTACAAGAAAAAGACATCGGTACTCCATGTAGGTGCTTGTCATCTACCTATAAGAAAGTTCCTAATTTTTCATTACTTTGAATTACAAGCAACTACCACATAAGTACTAAACACTTTATAAAAGAGTCAAAGAGAGCCTCAACTTGTCTTGACTAAAGATAAATCACTCAATCTTGTACTTACCCTTATGTAGAGCATATGAACAATCTCAGTTTGGTCAAATATGATTTTTCTATAAAAATGAAGTTATAGACACTCATATTGCCATACTTCAAAACCGATCCAGAAAAGACAAATCCGAGTCCTAGGAAAAGATCTAGAATATTGTTTTAGAATCATGTTATTCATAACTTGGAGAGTTCAATATAAACTTATTAGAATTCGAGGTAAAATTGGCCTTTAAAACCTTAAAAATACGATTTTAAAGTTTAGACCAAAAATCCTCAAATTTGAAAAAATCAAGATTTGAAGATGAAGTCACAATTTAATAAGAGAAAACCAAAAAAATATGTAGTTTAAAAAATAAGTATATTTATATAGCCCCCAAAAATTATACCCGCATAGCTTAATTTTACTAGGTATACATCTTTATACAATGTTATACAACATTTTACACTTACTGTACATTAATGAATAAATTTATATAAAAAACTATAATCATATATAAAAAGTGTTACATATTTTAAAATTATTATACAAAATTATACTAACTTATCCAAAATACTTGAACATTATTATAAGCCTTATACATAATTACACATTATATACACACATATCTATATAATATTTAAAAAAATATCTATAGTGTATAAGTATATACTTTTCGTTAAAGTTAAACTGAGCGAGTGACCCATTTTATTATTGTTTTAAATTAAAGGTCAAATAAGAAATAAAAGACTATTCTAAATAAATCAAAATAAAGAAGAAGAAGAAAAAACAGAAAAATAGAGCATTGGACTATGTTGGGTAAATATAAAAAGTTGTGCTTCTAGATTGATTTCGTTATTTTGGACTCAATGGAATCATCAAATCATGAATATGAGGTCTTCTTGATACGATACAAAATGGATAACTCTAAACTAAATTTTCACTTAAAAAATTAAAATGCATTCGGGACACCAGCGAAATAGATCGAATCTTCTCCTAACTCAAAAATCACCTTCCAGAATCAAGAAATTGATAGAATTTGAATTCAAGTACTCTACCCTCAACTATTGACTCAAGTCAAACTTTTAACTTAAACCTCCAAATTATCCCGTCAATACATAAATTCACACTAAAGGCCTGAAAACCCAAACCAAAGGTCCTTTAAGATCAAAATTCACATTTCTGAGTTGATGAAACCGATAAAATTTTATTTCAAGTTTTAAATCTCAAAATATTGACTAAAGTCAATCATTTCAACTTTAAAATCTCACAAAATAAAAAATGCACATAAAATCAAACCAATTACCTGGTCCCCAAGCCAACCACACCAATAAACCAAACATGATATTAAATCAACTATGTAGAAGAGTAAAATAATCATTTTGCACAAAAAATAAGAATGAACCGAGAGTCATTACCCACACTAGCAATAGATGTAACATCTAGTGCGACACTATTGATCATAGTATTCTAGGATCGAGATGGAGCTTTTTTGTTGACTGAGGCCCATTTTATGTAGCATATAGATAGTTGATCCTTATTTGTACCCCAATCTCATTTCAAAAAAATATAACATATTATTTTTTGGGAAAAGTATGAATTAACAAACATGAGCCTTAAATTACTATTAAAAGCCCATGTTTGCTTAAATTATCTCATCTAACCTATAGCTACACTTTGAAAACCTTTTTTATCTCACCTTTAAAGAGAGAGAGATATAAAAAATAGGGCAACAATTACTAGTGTGCGGGTGACAGGGCTCGTTGAGATTGTGATTGGTTTGGTGGAGGACTATTGTCATGACCTATTTTTGCGGACCATGATGGCACCTAGTATACCTCTAGTAGGAGAACCAAACCCCGTAGTCCAAAGCCGAAGCGGGGGACTACTACATTAAATGCGGAAGAATGAAACAAACACCCAAAATTTGGTAGCAGTGTCAAACGAACCACTAAGTACAGAATGATAAAACTGAAATAAGGATAGTATCAACATGTCTCCGAAATACAATGGAGATCACCAAACCATAAGCCTGAAGAGAAGCAGGATCAAGCTGGACGCCAAGTTCACCCTAAATCTCTGATACGAATAGAATCCGAACGAACAACTGTCTGTGTATCACGAATGAAAATCTGTACTTGGATCTGCACAAGTGTAAGTATAGTATGAGTACAAGTCGCCGAAGCAACTCATACTCAGTAGGCTTCGAGGGCCCACTGAGCACATAACAATAATAAAAGCAGTAAATAACAGAGTACAAAAAGAAGGG
>JBDJHY010000097.1:6191782-6202663 GCA_039654485.1 Withania somnifera
ATGGACTACGGGGTTTGGTTCTCCTACTGGTGGTATAGTAGGTGCCATCATGATTCGAGAAATCGGGTCGTGACACAGGGGTACATCTACTGGGATTTAGGGCCATGGTAGCCGCGGTGGTTCGATCAGTGGTTCCAATCATAGTAGAGGCCAGGGTTGCTTTGAGTTTGGTGAGATGGGTCACTATGTTAGAGATTTTCCATGATGCTGATCCTTCATCCAGGAGCTCAGGCTGCAGTGCCTCTACAGATAGAACCGCCACTAGCTAGAGGTTGTCAGATAGCGACTCAAGGCAGCCATGGTAGGGTCTAGAGGGATAGAGGAGGAGATCAGCAGGGTGTAGGGCACCATTAGTTTTATGCCTTACTTGATAGAGCCTGGGCTAAGTTAATTTTTTCAAAAAACTTATCATCCCTAGAGATAGTTTTTAAATTAGCTATTAATTGTTCTCTTCCGGCTACACCTTTTAAACTTCCTAAACTCTTCTATATATACTTTTCTCATCACATTGACCATCATTTCACAAAATAGTTCTCTATCAACAAATGTTTACTACACCAATATGGTGAAATCTTAGAAATTTTGATAATGGAAAGTTCTCTCCTTTCTCTTTACTGGTGTTTAGTCCAATAGAGTCTTTTTTATCAAACTCACCTCCCTTAACTCATACTACAAAATGGTTTCATATAGAAACTCCTTTTGCTGATTACAAAAAGGGAAAGTTTTCTGCTAATAATATCCTTGAAAATGTTCATTTATGGGTGCCTAACTATGCTGGTGTATTCCCCTCCCTGTATTCATGTCATTTATGGAGAAATTGTGGATCTTCACTTTCTACCATCAATCTTTTACAACATTATATACGTGTTTGTATTTCAAGGATGAGGAAATCTTTTCTTGTCCTCTCCTTTTATAGTATTTGAGCCCTTAATTCATTTCTTCTATGCAAATTTAAGGCTTGTTGGAAACAATGCATTTGGAACTTTTGTTTTGGGAAAGCGTATATTTATGAGTCAATTAATATTTGACTACGTATTTTACATAGAATGCTCCAATCTTATGTTATCTCCTATAGATGTTTGTCCGTCTAATCTTAATCTATCATTTGATCAAGCCAAAAAAGTTCTATCTGTGCATCACTCCTCTCAACTTGAACTTTCAAATATACCCTTTGAAACTAGAATTATTTCTAATATTGTTGCTGCCACTTTATTTCCTAATTCTGAGTCTTACTCTTTCTTATCATTCTATGATCTTCTCCTGACCTATTGTCTTGTCGCCAAATAGCAATTTCACCTATATTGTCTTACCATAAGTCATTTGACTGAAAATTTTGGTGATCCTTCGTATCGACCATATGGAATGATAATTTCTAAAATTATTATAGAAAACAAAATTGATCTTCGTTTCATTGCTACCCTAGTTATCAAACAATTTTATAATCCAAAAATGTTTTTTAACATAGGTTATAATCTCTATGGAAAGTCTTGGATTTTAAGAAAAGAAAATGTTGCTCCTAAATTCTCTAAACATGTTGGTTGCTCTGAATATTTATCTGATGTTTTTGGAATGTTATCCTTCATTGATGACAAAATAGAAACATTCAAGAATATTCTTGTGACAATTCAGTCTCATATGGCGCATATCAAAGAAAATAGTAAAGGAACTTGTAATGATGTTGCAAAGATTCGAGTGCTGCTAGAATCTATGATAAAGAAAGTCACTAAAATAGCTAGAAAAATCATCAACAGTGGAGATAAAGTGATGGGAATTCTTGAAGAAAAGTTTGAAGTACTGAAAAAGGCAACAATGAGTACCATTGTCTATCTCATTAGAGGAGATTCTATGGATCAAAATATTTAGTATATTTATTTATGCAAAGTTGTCTGATCCATTTAATTGATGGTTAAACAAATTAAAGAATGTTCCTGCTTTTTTTTGGTTTAATTTTATCTAAGATTTTTTTATATATGCTAAAGGGGGAGAAGAACTGTCAATTTTAAGAACTTTATGAAATGCCAATTTTAAGAAGAACTTATCAATTTTAACCATATAAAAATAAAGATTTCATCTACAGTAAGAACGAACATATGCTAAACCTCTTTGTATAGGAAGACACACATGCAGGGGGAGAAGATAAAAATATAACATATGTTTTGCAGGAAAGAACATAGAGAGGGGGAGTACTGAAAGATTGACTATATGTTGTCATCTATCATAAAGGGGGAGACTGTTGATATTTGGATTTCAATGGATTATAATAAATTCTAATAAATGGCTGCCTTACAAACCAAGTTCATTGGGATATTCACAGAAGTAAAAAAAGGCAAAAGATTCATTATGTAAAAATTATTTGTTGTGAACGTTAATGATAAATAATTGAGAGTCTCAAACAGATTTCTCATTTATTGAAGTATCAATGGGTGAAAAAGAAGAAGACCAATGTGGTGTCAAACTTATTCTTAGAAAAAAATCACTATCATAACTCTTTTCAAAGATTAATACACTTGGGTTGTAATTGCTAGTTTCCATATCTATACAAGGAACTAGTCTTCAAGAGGAAGAACTATGTTCTAAAAGTGTTCAAACTATTTTTTTCATTGCTTTACTTTTGTAATGATCCTATAGGTTATTTTTATGTTTTTAGATTATTTTGACTACTTTTACCTTCCCATATTACAATTATATCAAACTAAGTGTGGTTGCATGGGCGGTTCGGGTGAGAGATCTATGGGTCAACTAGATTTTGAACCTCGTATCATAATTCTGTTAGTTCCATCAGCTCCGTAATATCGATTGTTATTTGGTTATACCTTCGCTTCCTATTTTAGACCTTCTGTGGTGAGTTTGAGCATTTAGACGGGCTAAAAATTGAGTTTTAAGAGAAGTGGTTGACTTGGGTCAATATTCGATCTTAGAGTGCTTGGATCGGAAATTTGATGGTTCCCTTTGTTTCAATAGGTGGAGTTTGGCCTAGAATGAGGATCCTTTTAGTCTCTGTAAGTTTCGTAAGTACTTATGCCTTTTTGATGTTTTTGGTAAAAATTGCCCCCCCCATAAGTGTCGGGTCAAAGAGACCTCGTATGAGTGTTTTGATCATTCCATTGAGTCCAGAGCATCAAATTTAGACTATATGTATATATGGTTCGTTTTCATGGAGTAGTAAATAAACACCGAGGACCCTTGAAAATTCATAGCTTTTCCCCTTTATTTGTTGTCAAACTTTTGTTATCACAACAGTTACCACGATCGTGGTATAGTTCTAAAAATTCCTTCCCTTGCAATTGCAATAATGTAGTGTGATCATACTGACCTCGATGATTCGCCTTCTTCACGATCACAGCGATGCACCACGATCGTGTGAATTTTAAAAAAAATTCCTGGGAGTGATTGCACCTAATGACCATGATCGCAGTGGTCTGTGCTTGGGCAGTGACTCTTTCAAAATAGAATTTTCACAATAGGTAAGCTCAGGCATTCAACCTTAGTTTGAAGATAGTGGAAGATGATGATGGTAAAGATGGCAGTGGGGCGAGTTATGATAATGGAGTTGATTGATAATATGGATTAGCTGTAGAGATAATAGTAGCTACTACTGAAGATGGTAATAGGTATAGTTATAAAGATGGATGTGATAGGTGCGGTAGCAACTGACAGTAAGTATATTAACAGGATATCAATTGGCAGTGGTGATATGACAACAGAGGTAGTTGGTGGTTGATGACAATAATGATGGTTGCAATGGTGGTGACTAATGATTGTGGATAGAATGATAGTGAATATTCTCCCATAAAAAGATATCCGGATCTATTAAATGTTTAAAATTTTAAATAAAAATAATGCACTTAATGACCTAAAGGTCTAAACCAGTCAAATTCATACCTCCATTAAGTGCAAATAAATAAAGCATTAAAATCCGTGTAAATAAAAGAAAAACTAAAACTCTTAAAATTAGTATCATTAATTAATATTGAATTTAAATGAGTCATGATATCAAATAAAAAATGGATCACCTTTAATAAATCAAATAAAAGGCTCCGATGCTTAATTAAAAGATGATAAAGAGAAGATTTAAACGAGATGGATAAGTAAGGTTCGTTTTAGAGGGTGTTTGGCTAAGCTTATAGGTTGTGTTGGTCAAGCTAGCTTATAAACAATTTTTAGCTTATTTTTGTGTTTGGTAAAAGTAAAAGTGTTTATAAGTCAAAATAAATCAAATTGATTTCTCCCAGCCTATTATTTTTCAATTTATAAGTAATTTTTAGTTTGAACAAATTTTTACTATTATAAGCCTAATAGTATTTTCATAATTCCAAAAATAACCTTACTAAATTAAATCATTACCCTCTTCATTACATAACTTCTTCACCTATATCTTTAAAACTCGCCGGATCTCTCCTACCATAAAAAAAAATCAAATAGAACTTTGATATTTTTTCAGTGAGATTACTCAGTAAATTGTTTTTCTATATATTTTTAATCATTCTTTAACATGGTTTTTAGTTTGTATTTGATTGCATTTTCTTAGTAAAAAGGATGCGGTTATCTTGCTTGAAATTTTGATGCATATTTTTTTATTTAATTTTTTAATCTTTTTTGTTAGATATCGTGCAATTGTATGTTTAATTGTTATATTATTATATATAAATAATATAGATTTTGTGAGTTTTCATGTAAGACCTCTATGTTATTTGTGATGTATTTTCTTTAAATATGTAAATATTAACTCAAAAATATAAATATTAATAGTTACTTAAAACTTTTATTATATTATTATCATAAATATTAATGATTACTTAAAACCTTCATTATATTATTGTACATATAAAAGAAATTGATCCTGCACTATTTATATAATTGTTTTATTCAACTTGTTCAAATGAATAGTATTAAGGATATTTAAGCATTTTAACATAAAGGTTTATCAACACTTTTTGACCAAATACTTCAACTGCTTATTATAAATTTTAGTATTTTTATTTAAATACGTAATTGCTTATTTATAAAATCCATTTCAATACTTAGCAATATTTTTTCAACACTTAATGCTTATCAGCTATTTTCGATCAGCAAACAGAACGTTTGAATTTAAAAAATATCTTCCTTAAGAAAATAAACTCCTTCAAAATAAAAAAATAACTTCATTTATCAAAGTAGAAAAAACAAATTAATATCTCATACCATCTCAAAATCACCTGTCCCACCCCCTCCACGCACCCACCCACCAACCCCCACGATCATCCATTCACCCCTTGCCATCCTCCAATCACCCCTTTAAATTTTTTTCTTACCCCTACCTCCCCCCTCGATTTTTTTAAAATAAATTCTTGTAAAGAATTAAAGTATTTCCCCCATCCTTTCCCAACCACCTACCCTGTACTCAAGCCCATAATCCCCTCCCCTCTCTCCCTCCCCCCCCCCCCCTTAAAATTTTTTTAAAATAATTTTGTCATAAAAATTTGAACTTTCCTTTACCCCCAGCCCACTCCTTGCCCCGACCCCTCTATCCTCCACCCCCCACGTCAAAATATTCTTGTAAAAAAAGAACTGAGCTTTTTTTCACCTCAACCCCTACCTAGGCCACCCCTCCTCCCCCAATATTTTTTTAAAAAATTAAAATTAAACTTTTTTTTATTCCATTCCACCTCCTACCCCACGCTACCCAACCCCTCGTGCCCAACAAAAAAATCTAAATTTTGTTATCTACCTCCCTACCCCAGCCTATCCTCCTCCAAAAAAAATTTATAAAAAGAAATAAGAAAAGGGAGAGGGCTTAGCCGCTTAGTTGAAAATCGTTAAACCCTTTTAAAGCCCTAAGGTCTTGATTTTCAAACTTGTAATACAATCCTTTCCACCTTAACTTGAACAAATTGGTGTCCTAAAAAACAACAAACTGTGAGTTCAAAACAATCAAGAGCGTGGAGGAAAATGGATGCAATAGCAGCAGCTGAAGAGAGGATAGTTTCAGAAAGATTAAGGCAAAAACTCAACCAAGTTAATACTGCTGCCCAAACCCAATTGGCTGGCATTCAAGACCACGTCAAATTCACTCTTCAGGTTCTTCAGTCTCTTCTATATATTAATTTTTGACTCGAGCATATATGTATGTACAAAATTTTACTAAAATTTCAATAAAGTTAACAATCTTAAAATTGAACCCATGGAGTTTAAATTCTGAATCCCTCGTGTGCTAATAATTGTATGTTCATTCGGGTTTTTTTTTTTTTTGTTTTAAATGGGGATGTGCAGCAAGCTTGTTTCAGATGTGCTTACGAATGCTTTGATAGGAGAAGAAAGCAAGAGGAGATAGAGCGCTGTGTGGAGCACTGCAGTATTCCTGTGCAAAATGCTCACAATCTTTTCCAGAATGAAATGGCCAAGTTTCAGGTAAACTTGATTCATTTTTTCCTAATTTTTTTTTCTTGCTCTCTAAATTTGAAATCACATCTAAACAATGAAATTTGCTGCTTGTTACTCCCTTTTTCCTAATTAAGTGACACCATTTGACTTGACCCAAAAATTTTTTAAAAAAACCAATAATTTTGAAATGTATGGTCTAAAACACTCATCCGTTTTCCTTACCATAAATTATTTTATTAAGAATAAAATGGTTGAGTACATGAAGTCTCAGGTTCAAATCGCAACAAAAATAAAACACTAGGTGATTCTTTCCGTCTTGGTTGGTGGAAGGTATTTTGTGAAATTAGTCGAGATGTGTGAAATCTGGCTTGGATTATTCCGGTTATTAAAAAAAGGTAAGAGGGAAGTAAGTTTAAAGTTGAATTATTCAAATTATAAAATGGTGACATTTATTTTGCGATGGAATACAAAAGGAAAGTGGTCCTGAGATAGAGGGAGTTCTATGTGATTCTTGGTCACTTGTAGGTTGTACTTACTTTCCATTATCAAAAATACCAAGATAGATAAAGGGATCGATAATTAGGTTTTAGTACTTGGTGTGAGATTCTTCTTCTTACTCCAATGTGCCTGTGAATTTTGATTGTTATAGAGGAAAATGTTTTCAGTAAAACGTTTACAACAGGGGATTCATTGTATAGTTTTCGGTTTGGCGCAATCTAGGTGACACGTGATGTTAAGGTTAGGCTGTGAGAATAGTATTTTGGTGATATTTTTTTGTAGTGAAAACTGAAAGTCTTTAATGTTATTATAAGCTTTGAGAAAAGAATAACTTCCGCTAATAAGTGTGAAGAGACGTGTTTCTCTGTGGTAGAAAATACAACAACAATATATTCAATAATATTCCCACAAATGGGGTATGTGGAGGGGTAGAAGGTTGTTTTTGATAGACCTGGGCTCGAGAAAATCGTTTTTTAGGAAACATTGTTTGAAAGAAGTGCAATAGTAAAAACTATGATAAAAGATTTGAAAAAATAAAAGTAGTGACAGTCTAGGTCAAACTGACTCTTCACTTTCAATGTTGCACCCTGTCGAATTCTCTAAAAATACACTACTTTTGACTAATCCGACATGAACCTATTGACATTTTTGAAGAGTCCAAGCAACATAGGTAACAATATAAATAACTAAGATGACCAAAGTAAAAGAAACAACGATAGTAATAGATCGAAACATAAGATAGTGCTATCATAAATATAATAATACTGGTAATGGAGTAGATAAATACTCCATATTAGAACCCTGCTCTACCACGGCGAAGAGTAAAGACGTTTTATCAACCATTTTCCCTAATCCTCGACCTATATGCTTTCCTATCTAGGACGCGGAGGATGTGTCATGTCCTTATTGGTACAAAATTTTGTCTTTATAAAGTATTTTTCAATAACAAACATTGAAAAATGATTTCATCCTGGAATATATTTTCCTAGTGAACCTTTTTCTGTCATACCAAATTCAACATAAAATTGCCTATTTTCCTCTCTCTACCTAAATTCAATCAGTCAAAAAAAGAAATACGGAATTCAGAGAAGATGATTTATTTTATGGATATTGGTGCCTAATTGTTATTAGGGTTGATCTTTTGCAACTTCGAGATGAAATTCCTCAAGCTAGTTGTGACTGCATTGTGGTGTTTCCAGATGTTGGTTTTAGTGATAGTTATCTTCAAAGTGCAAGGTGAATAGCAGGTTGGGGGAATGTAAATTTTCAAGAAAAAAACTGAAAAGTCTGTTAACAAGGGGGGAAATAATTATGTGGTATTCTATCCTCAAAACTTAACACTAGGTCTATGGTTTTGCTTTCTTTAATATGTGGAGTGACTTAATTAGGTTGTCATTGCCAATGTTATTAAAAGACAAAGCGACGCAGCGATGCGAAGTGGTATTAATGCATCATGGGTTTAGCAATGCGCTCATAGAAGTGTGGGCTTCAAATAATGACGTGCAAAGTGATCTTGATGAGGAGTGATCAGTTCTTTGTATTTCAACTTTGAGCAGTTGAATTATTATCCACATAACAGATTTGGATTCTGAATTGGTTATAATTAATTGCTAAATTAGTATATAAAGAGCAATCTGATGCACTAAAGCTCCTATTATATGCGGGGTCCTGGGAAGGGACGGACCACTAGGGTCTATTGGTATCTTTTAATATTGTGGATTGTACATTTCACTTCTCGTTTTCGCTTCAAGCCTCGTGGACTTCGTCACCTTCTGTGTTTTTCGCGTTTAAAAACCTTGGTCAAAGCAGTTGATTTGTTGCTAAAAAAAACTTTCATGCTATCTTTATCTTAGAATATAAGAACAGGCAAACAAACAAGAAGTTGGTAACAGAGTTACTCGATACTTATTGTTGGTGGGAGGTGGCAGGTATTTAGTAGATTTAGTCGAGGTGATCGAAAGTTAGCCCGGACTCCACGATCATCCAAAAAAAAAAAAGAAGTTGGTGAATTAAAAAATGACTAAAACATTTTGTAGCTTTCATAAAAAAAGGACTATAGAAGGGATAGTGTTCTAAATCTTATAGAAGACTTTAGACATGCCAATCTTTTTCCTATCTCACAAAAAGTCCAAAGGGGTGTAGGATTGCTTCGGGCATGTGATATGCGCACTGTGAGAGGTTGTCCATGAATGGATTTAGGCGAGGTAGAAGTAAACCGAAAAAATATTTGGTAGAGGTAATAGACATGACATGGAACAGTTACAACTTACCGAAGACATGACACTAGCTAGGAAAGTGTGGAGAATTCGTATTAGGGTAGAAGGTTAGTAGGATAGAGTTCGTTCTTGTTAGTAGGTAGGTCGGTTGTTTTTTGTCTTCTGTGCTAGGAGCGATAATGTTTTGCTTATAGTATCCTGATCCTGGAGTCCGGGGGAGGTGTATTATTTCGGGTAGCTTGTTTGTAGTATTCTTTGGGCTAAGTCTGTCTTCTGCTTTTCTGTTATTGTTTTTATTTCCTATTACTCCTTATTCTTATATTATATTTTTTTAATTGTTTTCTGGACTATTTTTATCTTGAGCCGGGGGTCTTTCGGAGACATTCTTGAGGTAGTGATACGGATTACGTATATTCTACCGTCCCTATACTTTACTTTGTGGGAATATATTGGGTATGTTGTTAGTTGGGTGTAGGATGAAACCCATTTGATGTCTGTTGAAGAAAAAAATGCCAGATTTGACATGTAACTTTACAGTGAAGAAAAAGATGATTGACATCCTTAGCATCTTATTCTCAGAGTGAGCATCTATTGCAAAGTGGGATGCCTTTGTGCTGACGATTGTTCAGGGTAAGGTATTTACCCCTGACAACTAACCAAGAAAAGCATGACTTTGTAAGGTGCCCTTGTTCTTTAAAATTGGTTTACACGTTCAAGGAATAAGAGATGGAGAGTGTAGTTAGAGTGGAGTAGCATCTTCTAATAAGAAACACACATTTGTAGTACAGATTCCAAAAGGAATAATCATGTTTTGACATCAAAGGTGGGTACCCTACTGGAGAGAAGAGTCAACTGCATATAAATTATTTTGTATAATTCTACTGGAGGTATTCACTACTATTTGTTTTCGAGCTAATAGAGATGTATGAACCACCTGAAGTCTTGCCAGATGTCTGTACTAATAGAATTTGGGCCACTTGTGCATCCGAAGAGAGGGAAAAGTCTCTTCAGAAGCATTGCATCTGATTTGTTTCCTAGTCGGATGGATCAAATCAACTCTGGTTTTAGGTTTTGTAATTAGTCCGTAGGAGGTTTTCCGTGAATCCTTAATAGTGAGTGGCTGGTCAAGTCCTGGTTTTGGATTTCTGAACCATAATTTATTTTCCAGGTTAGCTTTCCTATCTTGGGCTAAGCATCTTGTGTCCCCTTTTCCTTACTCATACACCAACGGAGGCTTGGGTTGTGGTGTTGTATTGCCTGCATAATCTGATAATTGGTTGTTGTTTGTTGTGGCATTTAGAGACAGATTTAGGAACTACGGAAACTGTGGATCCCAAAATAATAGTAGAAGTTGGTGTTGCTTCATGGGCGAAGCCATGCACTGCAGATAAGTGTGCACTTTAAACGATGATGTGCAAAGTGACCTTGATGAGAAATGGTCAATTCTTTGGAATTTGATTGTAAGGAGTTGGATTAACATAAATATTACTGTACAGTGGATGTTGAAATAATTATGTTAATTGAAAATTTATCATGGCACTAAATTTACGTAAATTGTTATTCAATTTTAAAAAGGTTGACTTTTTTTTCCCAGCAGAAGGCGTGTAGTTCACTTCTAGATATAATGCTATTTGGTCAAGCAGATTTATTAAGTAACTTTGTGGTTTCAGGAAAGACTGAATAGGTCTCTAATGGTTTGCCAAGACAAGTTTGAGAGTGCCAAACTCCAGAAGAACAGAAGTGATGCTACAATGGAACTAGAGTCATGCGTTGACCAATCGGTTCATGACAGTATCATCTCTAGGTG
>JBDJHY010000097.1:6250213-6262142 GCA_039654485.1 Withania somnifera
TAATAGCTAACAACTTTTAGATTGAACTCATGCTGAAAAATTATTATTCTACCCTCAATCACACCATAGCGTTATAAATAGCAACTTAAGCGCATTGAAAAGGACGAATATCGTAGCCACTCATGCTTATTTTGGCCGATTGATCTTCATATATGGTAGTTTCCACAACTCTCTTTAGTAGACTACTTCTCACCCGATCAGTCATCAATAATCGCACTTCTCACCCGATCAGTCGTCAATCACACTCTCACCCGATCATCCCTCTCTCTTCCTTCAAAGAAGACTTCCAATACTTTTTAGTAAGAGTTGGAGTACTCTTGTAAGCCTGAACCCCTATTCCATGATAAAGAAGCGATTGCTAGAGAAGAGCGAATCCCCGCTCTCGTGGAATTCAAAAAGAAAGTAAGTGATTACAACTCGCCTATTTGGGATGAAATTAATGACGCAATGGACATGTATTCTTTAGCATTATCACTCCTTGGAGTACATACTAAAGTATTGAATTGATTTCTAATTTCAACACAAAAGGCAAAAAAGTGAGTAAATATGTAATGTGCCCCGAAATTGTTTGCATATTTTTTGCGGATTTCTTGTATTTAGAGTGTCCTTGCAACAACCCCAAGTCAAGGGATCGATAGGTTGGGTCCCCGACAGTTGTCGTGGTGTAATTTTCTTATAAATTTTGACCTTCCGGGGCTTGCTTAGTTCATATGACCCCGGATGTCATTTTCGTCATTTCTGTTGAGTCCGGAGTATTGTTTATGTAAAGATTTCATATATGGGTCGACAGAGTCGGACCCCAATTGCACTCTATAATCGGGGAAGTGTGTTTTGGGATTTTCAGCCTGGCCTTTAGCGCAATCGTGCCAAGGGAGCCCTTTTGCGCGATTACATCTAGGGACCGCGAACACGGCGACCGCCAAGGACTGCTTTCAGTGCGACCGAGCCCCGCCAAAAATCAGTGTTTATTAAAGAAGTCCAGCGCCATTTTTACTCGTTTCTCTTCCGTCTAAACAGAAAAGATCCTTCCCCAGGCCTAAATTTGATCCTTAGTTGTAGTATATTGATGTTTGCATCCGTAGAAATGTGATTTCGTGCCTCTACATCCGATTCTACCAGGTAATCTCTTGTTTTTGCTTTTAGTATTTTGTTTTCCATTGAATATATAACTTCCAGGGCTTATATCTTTTGATTCTACTGTTGAACTTAGCCCTACTTTGTGTTGGTACGGCGTACGAGTTGTGCTTTGAGATAAATATTTTGTGTTTCCAAGCTATTAGGGTTTACGGACCCGATTTCAACTAGGACTTTGACCTTCTATTTATATAGAAAAATAGGTCTTATTTTACTCGTATTGACACCCTAGTTATGATTTTGATAGTCTTGCGTGGTGTTGATATTCTTATGTGATTCTGGATATTTGCCGCACACTTTTCGAGGATATCACCGAAATCTAAGTAGGCTACAATTTACTTCTTTTAGATTGGGTGTTAGTATAGTAGTAAAGCTTCAGCTTGGGGTTGGAATGATTATTCGGGCTCCGAATATGCTTATTTATCTGGCCCTTGGCCTATTTAGCTGGATTGTGGCTTAACCACTTACCCTGGGGATGTATTTCCCTGCCCGCGTGTTTCACGTCGACTCTTGCTGTAGTATGGCTGGAGGAGGTGTAACACCTTTGACGTGTATTTTATACACAGACTCTGGACCGTAGTGAGGTTGAGAAGGGGATTAAAATAGGGACTAGAGCTTAGTAGCTATCCCCGATGTAGGTTGGTGGCTATAGAGCCGATCTATGTAGGCTCATTATTTATGTTCTGTTTGAACGTAGTGTATGCGATTAGGCATTGAGTAGCCCCTGGGCCACAGTTAGCGGGATACAGCTATGTTGGACACCCCGTTGTCTTACGAGATGACCTCATAGCTAGCCGGTTATTGCAATGCCGTTAGTGACCTCTTTTCGAGATGACATTGTACTTGGCTGAAAACGGCTAGGTTGGGTAGTTAGCAGCCCGATATGGTGATATATTTTCCCTAATTCAGTACGAGCCTGGGGTATAGGGTATTTGGCTGAGCTATGACGATTCCGTATTTCTTCCTGTATACTTTGGTATTTGGACCCGTGAGCATTTGTGGAACCTCAGGTGCAGCTAGCTGGGGTTTGGGATCACAGCGGGCTAGAAAAGGTTATGCTCCGGGCCAAAGCTTGACATCCATTTGATAGTTCGGATAAGGTGTTGATGGGGATCGATTCCATGTGCTTGTGTTGCTAGTGTCTGCGCCTACGGGTTGTACAAAGCTATTTTACCCTATCATCTGAGACCATTCCCTTACGAGTTCTATGATTTGGGATACTATATATGTGACGACAGTGGGAATCTTGCTATGTTATGGGTTTTACCTATATGGCTATACTCCGATTTTCCCCGAGACATGATGTATAGTTTGAGCCCTGGTGTTGGCATTTCTGCCTTAATGATCATGTTACTAATGGGCTTGGCACGAGATTCTGCATGCGGGTTTTAGTCCCTCCACGGGCCCTACCGATGCGTGTCGCTATGCTTGGAGCATAATGCATAGCCCGGGGGAGGGGTATATGGGAGATTAGTGATATACGATTCGAGTCCTCCATAGGTCCTTGATTTGATTTGGGATTATCCCAAAGGAGCATGTCAATTTCTGATTTCTGTGTATCTGGTTAAAGTCCTCCGTGGGTCCTTGATTCGGCATTATCCCAAAGAGAATTTCGGCCCTTCTATACATAATGTGCGGTTCAAGTCCTTCACGGGTTCCTCTCGATTCGGTATCATCCCAGAAAAGGAACATACCGATGTTTATCTGCATTTATATCTTCTTGATTTAGGATTATCCCAGAGAGGGTACATGTGAAATCTCCATTCTTCGATGTTGTTAATACTTCCTTCCCGCAGATATTGCCATATCAATAGTTACAATACCGATGTTATCTCTACTTTATCAGGCCTTACTTACACTGGTTATGTTGAGACTACAGGTACACATTATCTATAAGCATGGTTTACTTAAGACCTGAGTCAGTATCAGGGTGACCTACCCTGTCAATGGTTTCCTTTTCCCTGTTAATTGATACAGTATACATGGGTGGTTATTACCATGTATTTGCACTTACTAGTTTTACAGTAGTTTTCCCCCTTCGGGGTGGTTCATTGTGTACCGTTACTTTACTTATTTTGATTAGGCTTTACCTTATTTATGTTTATTGATACCCGTTCGGCCTATGATGCCTACTGGATACCCGTTGTATTGGTACTCATGCTACACTTCTATATCTTTTCCTGATGTAGGTACTAGTATAAGCTATTCTGACGGGCTTGATCGAGCGCAGTAGCTGATATTTCTGGTGATACGGTGAGCACTTGCTGACCGATTTCTTTTCATTGTTGGAGTTGCCCTAGTCGGTTCTTGCATAGCCATTTTCTGTAGTTTGCCCCATCAGGGATTGTATTTTGTATTCCTATATATAAATGTTCCACAGCCATGACACCAGGTTCTGGGAGTTAATTCATGTTGGGTTTATATTTACAGATCTGTTTCATACCTTCCTTGTCTTCTCCTCCTTTTTTTTGTTTTGGGTTTGTTTACTGGCTCGCCGCTATCCGTTCTGGGCCACAATCAGGCTTGTCTACAGGTGAGATGAAGACATCATCACAACTCGATTTTTGGATCGTGACAAAATACTTCAGAGAAACTCTTAATAAAATAAATCCAAGTCATTCGAGAGAAATCATCCATAAAAGTGACATGCCAGTTTTGAAAATGACAGGACACGGTCACCAAACATTAGAATGAACTAACTTGAAAACTGACTCAACCTGCTTATTAGCAATTGGACTTAATGAGATGCGATGATGTTCTGCAAACATGATTCACATTCCAATAAAGGAATATTATGGAATTTAGAACAAAGCTTCTTTAATAGAGGTAAAAAAAGATATCCCAAACGACAATGTACTTCAAATAGAGACATAACACTAGAGAAAGCAACAAGTCGAGGCTCCCATTCGTCAAGAATGTAGAGATCGCCACCTATACGCCCTTTATCAATAACCTCATTTGTCTTAAGATCACGAAAAAAAATTGGGAAAGAATGAAATCCAACAATTAAGATCCTGATAATTTTGCTTACAAAAATCCAACAATTAAGATCCTGATAATTTTGCTTATAAAAATTAAATTAAAAATCAATTTTGGTAAACTTAGTATAGATGACAGGGTAATAGAAGAGGTTGGTTTAACCGACTCAAATCCAATACTGTTACATGTTGATCCATCAGACATAATAACCAGAAAGGGTGCTTTATGTGGCTGAAAACTAGAGAAAATATTAGAACTACTTGTCATGTAATTTGTGGAACCTTTGAATCAATGACCCATTTATTTGAAGAGGTGAGAAGACATGTATTATTTGACACAGTAAATATCTGGAGTGGATTCCTTCGGTAATTTCTGGTTTTCAGAGAATTTAGTGAACTCCTCAACCGAAATTAAGACCATTTTGTCAAATAATGGACTACAAGCAGCAATAACTTTAGACCCTTGAATTTGTTTATTACAGTTTGTCATTTTCCCATCAAAAACACTCACTGTACCCAAATGAATTGATGGAGAAACCAACAAGCCCTAAAAAGACTATATCTTAATCAGACAATACCCAAGACAAACAGTACCCTGTTTTGATTAATCAACAAAGTAGCTGTTATTCCCCAAACTAATTCCACACAAAGCTAGCTATCCAACAAATCAGAACCAAAAAGGACTCGAGATAAATCAGAAAATCACCAAATAAAGGCCAAGTTTAAGCTTTGACTGAAGAGCAAAACCTGGTATTAATATAGCAAAGTTCCCCTGCTGGTCAAAACTGTAAGGCACGAGTGAACTGGGAACACCAAATACTAGCAGTAACCACTAGAAAAAAAGGAAGTTGAACTACCACCAAATGTTGCCCGACACAGAGAGACCACTGGATTATTGTTCGGAACAGGTAGGTATTTCTCAAATCGTGGTTTGCCGAAACAAGCAACCACCAAATCCTTGCTGGAAAAGTAAGGGCAGCGTCAGAACAGCAAGCAGATCAAATTTCTGATACCAATGCAACACACACAAATTTCTAATATAGCACAACTACTGCAGTCCCACCATAAAAAGGTAATGCTGGAGCATGAGCCTCACACGAGTGACTTCCAACTGATGGGATCTAGGGCTTCACAGATTGTCGTTAGTAGCTTCTTCCAAAGTGGTGGTGACAAAAAGTTAAGAAATCTAAATCACTTCCGATGAAGTCTTAGTGACTTCTGGCAAAGACAAAATACCAACTTAGACATTGGCTTTGATACCATGTAAAAGATTATAATGATATAAAGACTTGGAGAGAACAAGCTAATTATGACAACTAAATATTCAAATCCCTAAAGATCAGCTATATTATCCATATACATTATTATACAAATTCTGTAATCAACTAGATTATCTATTTACATTATTACACAAATTCTGTAACAATGTGTAAGCGATTTCTTTATCACATCTCCTCTTCACATACAATGCCTTGGTCTTCTATGACCCACATATGTGACCATTTATTTTATTATGTAAATATTGTAAATATACCAACATGACTACACCTTAATCCCAACTATTAGTATCTCATATATGGTCCATTTATTCCTATTGTGTTTTGTAAACTCAATGTTTACAAAGATAATTTAAGTACAGAATCAACGCTAACCAGATCATCTAGATAATTGAGAAAGTTGAAAAGAGACTGAAAAGATGGAAAAATACCTATCAAAACCAGTTTAGGTTACACTCATAAAATTGACAATATTAAGCACTCTTTGACATTCTTTATATCTGTCTTTCATATCCCATCATCAATTGGTAAGAAACTAAAGAAGCTAGTGAGGAACTTCTAGCACAGTGGTCAGTTGAACAAGTTAGGGATAAGAGGTATCACTTGATAGGGTGGGAGAGGAATGAATCCAATATGAGTAGGAGCTTCTGGGGATTGCAAGATTTACCACATTCAATCAGGCCTATCGCACTAACAATTATAGGGATTATTGAGGATACCAGTACAGAATAAGGTACTTCTCTATAAAAATACATTGATGTCATGAATACATAGGTTTCATGTAGAGACTTGATAATGCCAATAGGATACGATTTTGGCTAGACATATAGTGAGTAGACATGAACAAAAACAAGAATTTCCAAAGTATAATGTTAAAAGTTGACAAGCATTTCCAAAGTTGACAAACATAGCACAATTATGGAAACGTTTACGAGAAAAGGAAGACATGTGTTTCGTCAGAATTCTTTCTCAAGAGGCTTTTTCATGACGTGAATGGGCCAAAGTGGGTGACTTCCTTTGCAAGATTTATAACCACATATAAGCAGGAAAGATGAGAACTATATTGAAATGGATAGGAAGCACATCCGGTAAACCATACTACAATTTCTTGTTCAATGGATGTGATCAAAGGCCTTTAAGAAAATCAATATGACTAAGACACCCAAGAATTTACTTTAATTGGAATAATGCGGGATGTAATCCGTATAGCAGACAAATTGAGAAGGAGATGTAACATAACGAATTGGTGTTGCACACATCTACCACTTATTAGAATTTTTGTTTTTTGAGAAAGCTATAGTTCATCATTAATTACTACATTGCAATTTTGCAGTTAACCTACAGGATTTAGAATACTCATCGTTTAATATAACACAGGTAGCATTCAACAGTGTGGTGGATGATATGGCTCTGTAGATTAGAAAAGCTGGACACCAAAAGGAAGATCCAGAAGGAAACTGCTCTTTACATGAGACAACTTGACAAGAGAGAAAATATAGAATGTCTGGAGGACAGGAAAAGCTCTGTCATTCTAGGGAGAGAAATACCTGGGGCCTTTTCCTCTTTCAACAGATTGTCCTGGGTTCAAAGAAAATCTCCCAATTGGTTGCTAGAAAAATACATCAAATGTCAGAAAATAGCCTCTTAAGGAGTATGAAGTCAAGTCAGCAGATTAAAAAGACAAACCCGCCCTCTTGAATTGGAGCTAATTTGTGGATACTTCAACGTCGTCCAGTCAAACACATAGTCAAATTGATTACCTGCAATAAGTACGCCCAACTTTTTTATGTAAGGTGATAAAATTTAATATTACAAGAAAGAACACAAAAGTGGCAATCTAGAAGAATAGATGACTGAAATGAATAGCATTGCTACACAGAAAGTGCACCTTCTCTTATGAAAAGGTCACAGAAAAGGCTCTTCAGGTACGAGTAATCTGGCTTGTCCTCAAACCGCAAAGATCGACAGTAATGAAAATATGATGTGAATTCTGATTGATAGGATTTGCAAAGTACCTGTTTATAGTCAATAGAAACCCATTGAACTATGTTGATTATGCACTTTGATTCGCAGACAGTACAAATCTAGGGCAGATAGATTACAACCGCAGCACTTTCCTCTACAATCAGACTTTCAAAATGTCATATAAAGAGTTTCTCATGAACAAAATAATGAACATAAATAAGTTAATGTACCTCTAGAGGTGTAAGCATCTTCTTCTCGCTGATTTTGTCATATTTCTGCTTTTTGGTGCCAGCTCTCAGACCTTGCCATGGAAGATTTCTATGGGCAGTCATGTGTTTAGGAGCAGCAGAGAAAAGTAATGCATATCGAAGAAAAAAAAATAAAGGAACCAAGAATCAACTAAAAGTCCCAACCTTCCTCTCAGAAAATACATAAGCACGTAGCCAAGAGACTCTAGATCATCTCTTCTGCTTTGTTCTACATTCAACAAATAGAAAGAAAGTCAAACTAAATACAAACCAAGAAAATATGAATAGGTTACAATAGTTTCATATCTACTTACCAACTCCAAGATGGGTGTTAACAACTTGCATAACGAGCCGTGCCTGTGAGGTTCTTGTTTTCCCTGAATATGGAAGATATAGTTCATTCTAGCAATATGATTAACTGCAGTCATCCAACCAATCCCCATATAATGGGGAAAAGACATCTAAGAAAGAAAAGCATTATAAGGAAGAAAAGTCAAAGCCTAAAAGCTCAAATTTTGTTTATTGGATATCCACCTTTTAGGAACGAAACTTTTATATAATAAAAGACGCCAAAAAGAAAAAGGGAGTTATGAGCAGCCTCTAAGCAGGAAGCAGCATTGACTATTTTTTGTTTTACAGGAACATAGACTCCCTAAGTGATGAAGTTTTGAAAAGTAACAACATGATGTATGATCCCCAAGGGACAGCATTGATTGATCCGATCTAGCCTCTGCAAAATGGGATGTCAGCAGCAATTTTTTCTTTCTTAGATGGCTATGCACAAAGAGATAAATTTTATGTCTCATACATAACACCCCTCTTCTTGACTCTGGAATGTTTGCCCAACTCACAGTTGATTGTCTGAACATTTTTCTCGTTTCATCAGCAGACGCATGACTCAAGCTTGCCCAAAAAATAACATGTTACCAAGTAAATTTTTCTCCAGTAGAATGCAGTGACAGTATATTAATCGTTTATCACTGAAGACTATGTATGTTACATGTCCATGTCTTGTCCTATGTGACTACTGTGGTACCATGACTACCATCTCAGCAACAGTAACCGTACCAAAGGATCCGCTGAGAAATTAATTTCAATGTAAGAAGCTTCTCGGGATAAATTTTCAATGGAATTCAGACAAGACACAGCTTGCAGCAAGGTTTTAAGATCTTCCCAGTATCAACAAGGGGGGATGATGAAACTTATCTGCACAAGAAATTACTTGAAATGCCTCTCATTCTCAGCCTGGCACCTACTTAGGAAAAGTAAATGCAAATTGGAGTACTAAACATTTGGAAATAATCTTGCATCTTGGTAAGATTAAGCTAATCAGTTTGTTATTTAATAAACTTCAAAATTCACTCTCTTTGACAAGATTTATAGCTGCTACCCTAATACATGTGATAGGAAAGATACACACACATTAAAAGCCACCAATCATCTCTTAAACAACATAAATCATTCAGCTAAGTCCACCCCTACTACTTAGGAAGAATGAAAATAGACCTCAGGAAGCTTCATTCAGTAGCACCAGATAAAATTGAGACAATATATAAATAGCATATCTACAGTGAAAAGCCACCCAACTTGCGGGATTACACTAGGCATGTTGTTGTGGTTGTTTGTTTACAGTCAAAAGTCCTAGAATACAAGTTTGATGCCACCTCTCATTTCTGTAGCACTTTGACTCAGAACCACCTTTTGACTCTTTTCATTACAAGTATTACCCTAACAAAAAGGATGCCATGCCACAACTAATAATTTAAAAGGACACTGCAACAATATATCAACATTTTTGTAGATGTGCAAGATGCATTTAGAGGTCATTTGATTTGTGAACAAGTCATACTGGGATTATAATATGGGGATCAAAAATACTAATATGATTATGTGATGAGATACTTTTACCGATAGATCTTCGGTTCATTCGACAAAAAATGGGATATGCGGGGTTAATGTAACTCATGTGTTTGATTTACAAAAGATAAACATTTATTTTAACTTTAACCTTTGTTTTCTTATAGAGCTCATTTGACTTAGCGGGACTTTAGTAGCTTTTAAGTACCAAGTGTTGCACAAATATTTTTTGAGTGCTGGAGCAGATTCTATAAAAAAGCACTTAAGAATTTGAATAGAAGCAATAAAACTGAAAATAATATGTTAATGTGTGAGGTTAAAAAGTGCTTTTTCTGTTAAAATGATTGAGATAACCTTAAATGAGTAAGGTTTTAAAGGAATTAATTGCTATTAGATTTTTAATTCTAATTTTTTTCAATAGACCCTCAACTTAAAATAAGGCATATCCAAGCAGTTTGGAAAGTGGAATACAGAAATAAGAGCAGTAATAACGGAATAATGTGAAATGAAGTGCAGTACACAACATATAGATGAATGAACAGTAAGACAACAAATAATAAGATATACGAAGCATGGAAAAAAAACTGAGATAATACCCGAAGAACAAGAAATTACGAGAATAGTGCTAATACCACGAGTAGGAAAGGAGGTCCAAGTACGACAACCAAGCCTATCCCGCACGAAAGCAAGAGTACGCTAAATTACCAACGAACCTTCTATCCTAGTCCGTGACCTCCAAACCCTCTTATCTAACCTCCAGGCAAACCTCCATTCAGCACAGACAAACTAGCACCGAGAATTAACAAAACTGATTGAAGATATATCTAGCTAAAAGTTTCATCATTGATACACTTTACACTATCATTATATATAGAATATATTTTTAACTGTTAGCTAAATCTCGAAAAAGAACAAAACTCACCAGCTTGACAACAACTTCTTCTCCATTTAGCGAATTCACTCCTGATACAGAAAGGTAAATACAAACTCAAAAAAGAGACAGTAATTAAGTAATATCATAAACGAAATAGAGATTACCTAAATAAAGCTCCCCAAAAGATCCACGTGTCATGATCTTCTGCCTTGGGCTTACACGTGTTATAATCCCTTTTAAAGGACGTCTTGTCTTCTGCCTGTCTGTCTAGGGAATAGGCGACTTTTTATTGCAACGTCGTCCTTTCACTTTTCTCTTTCTTTTTATTAAATAGGACTCTTGAGATTCTAACTCATATCTTCATATACTTCTTTCTTTTCCTTAGCACCTTTAGTTTTCCATGTTACCCTTTTTTGTCATTCTTTAGAGCCTTTAGTCCCCCTTTGTTTTTCTTTGTTCTTCTACTACTAGTAAGTATGTCGTCCTCTTTAAGTCCATCTTATAGTTCTTTTTCTCCTCCTCCTGAAATTTATA
Source organism: Withania somnifera (assembly GCA_039654485.1). Taxonomy (NCBI): domain Eukaryota; kingdom Viridiplantae; phylum Streptophyta; class Magnoliopsida; order Solanales; family Solanaceae; genus Withania; species Withania somnifera. The sequence continues at coordinate 6,261,081 of JBDJHY010000097.1, forward strand.
AGGCAGAGGTGTATTGTGTAGGTAGTGACACACCCAGCCTTCAAACTCAGACACTCTCTTTTCTGTCCGCTGAAAGCTGGGATTTCATAGCTTCAATGGTAGCAAGTAGTCTCACGGTAGATTTCTTGCTACTTTCTCTAAGAGGGTACCATTTCCCCTCTGATTTTGAGTTTACCATGCCCCATCCTGGTGACAAGGCTTGCTTCCCCCTAAGGGGTTTTGCACTATGTACCATGAGTACATAGTTTTGGGTTACGATTCCTCCTTTTTTGTCTGTTAGTTAGTGTTTTAGGGGTCTTCAACTTAAACCTTGCACAATTGATGCCTAACGCCATGCGTACAATTGTGGGCTTCACCTTGACCTGCTCTAAGATTGGGGTAGAGCCTAGTGTAACTTTATTCAAATATTTTTTCACCATTAAAAATTCTGGACCTTCCAAAGGGTGGTATTTCTTTAGCCCCATTCGTAATTTTAGGATTCTACTCCCTTCCAAAGTTGCAAATTGGAAGGGTAGATTTTTCTTTATCAAGGTAGATTTTTACTTCCCCCTATACTTGAAACTCGAGGGGAATTAAGAGTGCCACGAATGGGAGGGTGGATTTCTCACACGTCAAGCTTATCGATAGGATTCCCCCTCACCACGGTCGATTCACCGATGCGGATCTGTACCGGGCAGGGATCAGTGCCTTTAACCCCGGTGCTGAGGTCCGCGAGGTGGTACCTTACAAGTAGGCTACCGAGGGGACCCTAGGTAGATAGATTGTATTTTCGAAGTGGATTTCATTCTTTTCTTCTTGTTACCGCTCTAACCTATTGTCACGACCCTATTTTGTGGATCATGATGACACCTACTATACCACCAGTAGGAGAAGATAACCCCGTAGTCCATAGCCGAAGAGGAGGACTACTACAGTAAATACGGAAGAATATCAAAAGTCATATGAAAATTATAAAGTTTGCGAAATTAATTAGGAACAAAATAACCACCCAAAATCCGGTATCAGTGTCAAACGAACCACTAAGTACAGAATCATAAGAACTAAAATAAATATAGTCTAAAA
>JBDJHY010000097.1:6272341-6285850 GCA_039654485.1 Withania somnifera
GCGGTCATTATGGTAAGCCTAGCAGCCTTGTCAATTTCACAAAGGCCATTGGTGGTGGAGGTTCAGTCGTTAGCCAATCGGTTGGTTAGGATTGATTTATCAGACCATAGGCGAGTGTTTGCATGTGTTGAGGTCGGATCTTCCCAAATAGATCAGATTCGGTAGCGTCAGTTTGAGGATAAGCATTTGGTTGCTCTTCATAATCAGGTATTAGCTAGAGAGGGCAGGGCTTCTATTAATTAAGATGATACACTTTGGTTTGATGGTCGCATTTGTGTACCATAGGTTGGTGATTTAGTATAGTTGATCTTGCTTGAGGCTCACACCTCCAAGTATTCTATTCATCCTGGTATAGCCAAGATGTACCGTGATTTGTGACGGTTGTATTAGTGTAGTGGGATTAAGAGGAATATTACTGAATGTGTGTCTAAGTGTTTAAGATGTCAGCAGGATAAGTATGAGCATCGGCGACCACGTAGTTTGATGTAGAAACTCCATATTCTGGCTTGGAAGTGGGAATAGGTGACTATGGACTTTTTTTATGGGTTTCCTCGAACTAGCAAAGGGTATGATACTTCTTGGGTCATTGTGGACAAGATGACCAAGTCAGCGCATTTCATTCCTACTCACTCCTCCTATAATATTGATTTTTTGGCTCAAACTACATTCGCGAGATGGTTAGATTGCATGGTGTTTTGGTGTCTATCATTTCTGACAGAGTAACCTAGTTTATTCATAGTTTTGGATATTTATTCAGCGAGACTTGGGTACCAAGGTTCATTTAAGCATGGTATTTCATTCGTAGACCGAAAGTCAGTTCGAGCGGACTATTCAGGTGTTAGAGGATATATTTAGGGCTTGTGTGATAGATTTTGGTGGTGCTTGCGATCATCACCTACCATTGGCTGAGTTTTCTTACAATAATAGTTATCACTCCAACATTGAGATGGCACCATTTGAGGCATTATATGGTAGGTGGTGTAGATCGCCCATTGGTTGGTTTGATGGTTTTGAGTCCAAAGTACAATCTTCAGATTTGTTGCATGATTTGCTTGATCAGTTTTGATTTATTCAGGATAGACTGAGGGTAGCGCAGAGTAGGTAGAAGAGTTACGCTGATCTCAAGTTTCGTGCCTTAGAGTTTGGAGTTGGTGATAGAGTGTTTCTATGGGTATCTCCTATGCACGGTTTAATAAGGTTTGGTAGGCGGGGCAAGCTTATTCCCAGGTATATTGGGCCATTTGAAACCTTGGAGAGAGTTGGTGATATTGCCTATCGGTTGGCCTTACCTCCTATGTTATTGGTTATTCATCTGGTATTTCATGTTTCAATGTTGTGGCATTATTTCCCAATAAGTCTCATTTCATTCGAGAGGATTCAGTGTAGTTGGATGAAAATTTGTCCTTTATTGGGAGCCTGTGAAAATTTTGGCTAAGGATGTTAGAAATCTGAGGTCCAAGGAGATTCCAGTGGTTAGGGTACAGTGGAGGCACTGTCCGGTCGATACAGCTACTTGGTAGATCAAGAGTGAGATGCGACAGCAGTATCCAAAGTGGTTTGAGGCATCAGGTACTTTCTCTCCTAATTTATTTCATTCTTTTACTATACTTTAGGGAACGAACATCCTTTAAGTAGTGGATTTGTAATGACCTCATGGCTATTAATGAGAAATAAGTGATGTTTTGAATTCTAGAACATTTCAGTAGTTGCCCAAGTTATTTTTGACTTGCTGGGACCAGCATTTTGGATCCTTGGTGGCTCGGTTGAGAAATACCCTAATTTGCCTGTTTAAGTGCCTAAAACTAAGTACTCATTGAACAAAGTCAACTTTCCTTCGAGACGAGCTCCGAATTAAATTCCAAAAGTTCCATTAGCGCTAGAATGCCAAACAAAGTCAAGATTGACCTTAAGTTTTTGTTTTGGAGTTTTCATATGCCAATTTGTGGGTTTTAGTTAACTTTAAGGCCTAAGTTGGAGTTTGAGTTGTATTTTGGTGTTCGGGTATCATAACAAAATTCTAATGCTTTCACCAGCTCCGAAATGATTATTTTAGGCTAGTAGAGGTGTTGGTTCGTTTCTCGAACTTGTCATGGAATTTTCGAGGTATTGGTGGAAATTTTATAAATTTACGCCTAAGGGTTGACTTGGTCAACATTTTGCCAAAACGACCTCGGATTCTGATTTTGACTGCATCATTGAGTCTGGAATGTTATTTTGGGTGTGAGTGCATAGTTTGTTTACAAAAATTAGAATCCAAATGCAATTCGAGTTGTGATTTGGGGTGTATGTTTCTCTTAATTTCCTAAACTAGTGCAGGTAAATCCATCTTCGTGATTGTAGATCCAATCCACGTGATCACGATTTAGCCAACCAATACTCTATGCAATCGCAGAGTGCCTGCATGTGATCGCAATTCAATTTTTCCCAGCCTCTCTACGCGATCACGTAGGAAATTCACGCAATTGCGATGCCTTTTTTGAATACCCTATGAGATAGCAATCCTTTATGACGCGATCGCAATGCAGTAAACACATGGAAGTATAAAAAATCTATACATGACTTTGTTGTTCATAATATAGAAAACCCCTCCCATTTTCACCCAGTTTTTGTCCGAAAAACCATCCAACAAGTCCATATTGAATTGAGAAAAGTTACAATTCCTTCCCCTTCAATTTCCATGAGATTTGGGTAAGTTTCTTCTTTGTTTTAGTTTTTGAAATTCTTAGATTCCTTGATTAATGGCCACATGTGGTGAAGTTAATGAACCCTTGTCATAATCCAAATATTATTGCATAATTCTTCGTTCCCTGAGTAGATTTTGCTACATAGTATCATTATTTCACCGAATTTTTAAGTTTAATCCCATAAAGATCGCATCTTTGACCCTGTTATAGTCAAATATTTCTGGGCTATTTTGGAGCTCTTTCCGCACTCGAATTGTGCTAATATTTTTAGCATGGTTTCTTGGTAACTTTGGGAACCCCATGGCGAAGTTGATTTTCAGTTCCGATGAACGAGCCCCGTAGGCTCAACTTAGGCCCAATTTTAGGCCCAGTCCGAAACTTGGCATAAATTATACCGTTTGACTCGTATTGACATATGGAATATTTTACGCAAGTTTCAAAGCAATTGAAGATCATTTTATATCAGTCGGAGTAATATTTGTGAGTTGCAGTGCTTTATCATCGGACGACAGGTAATCTCCGTGGGGCTATCTCTGGGATTATAGCTTTAATAATTGTACAAAATATCATCTATAGGTTGGTTAGCTAGGTCATACGGCCAGCACAAGTCCAATACTAGGTCATGTGTCACATTACACTGAGCGCTGATAGAGAGAAAGAGATAGAGAAGAATGAAAGAGATAGAGAAGAATTGAAGAAGTGGTCAACGTTCACAGTACCAACCAAGAATTCTCAACTCACGGATGCTATTCAGCATAATTAGATAAGTTATATACCTAGAGTAAGCCCCACAGAGCCTAACTGTTGTTCGGAGAATACCGCTCCACAACATACAATAATCATCTCGATTGACGAAAAACAAACTCGAATAGCTCTAAAGCTTAAAAAATATAAATCCACATGTCAGGACGAGTCCAACTATATTAATTATGCTAAAAAAATTAAGCCTAAAATAGGCCTGCGGACCCATTAACCGTCCCCGAGAACAAACTTCGCTACGGAGTTTCCGATATTACTATGAACTCGTGCTCTAAAAATGAGACAATCCGAGTGCAGGAAGGGCTTCAAAATGCTCAGAACAAAAAATAACATAAAAGCACAAAACATTACAATTCTACAAAACTTAAATAAAGGAAATTATGCACCCAAAAATTGAATGCAACTCGGTTACGGAGTGACACCAAGTTCAATGCACCAATCTACAACATAACGAGCTGAAATACAAGAATTAATAGGGAATTCAACAAGCTTGATTAGGAAGTTTAATGGTGGAAACCACCATATCTATAGAAGCTAAAAAGGGAAGAAAATACACTTACCAAGAGGGGAAGAAATCAAGATTAATCCTCCAGTAGTTTCCCCTATATTAATGAAAGCTCAACCTAATTCCAACTTAGAAAGAGAGAATAGTGAGAGAGAGACGAGTGAACTGTCATGAAATTTTGAGGTTGAACATATTTATACTGCCAGGTCGCAGACCATCTTGAGCATGTGGCAGAGTGTCGCAATCGCGTGGTTGGGGATGTTAGTCAACGATCGCGATGGTGAAGCTCGTGATTGTGAAGAAGAAAGAGATAGAGGGTTGCGATTGCGTGAAGGGACTCAAAGATCGCGATAAAGGTAGAAGCTAACCTCCGTGATCCCAAAGAACAACATGGACCTGCACTAGGTGCAGTTTTGACAGCAAAACACAGCTTTTGCAAAATACTCCAAACACTACTAGGAATGTGTTCGGAATCCAATTACGCAAACGATATATGCACACACACCTAAAATGATATTTCAAACTCAACGGCGCAATCTAAGTCCACATACGAGGTCATTTCGTAGAATGTAGGCCAAGTTAAAACTTAGGCCTAAATCACCAAAAATCCACAAAATCACTTGAAATCACATTAGATGCCTCAAGAAGTGAACCAATACTCTTCCTAATCTAAAGCTAGTATACCAGAGATGATGGCACATTCTTATTTCCTATCTGAAGCTCTAATTATCGAATGTTTACCAAAGTTAAACATCCAATTAAAGGCCTACTAAAAACTCACAAAATAGGCTAAACTCACACAAGAAGCTCCAAAAACCCGACCAAGGGTCCACCTAGGACAAAAACCACATTCAGGAGCTAACGAAACTATCAAAATTTGATTCTGAGCTTATCTTAAAGGAATGTTGACTAAAGTCAACATGTACCTTAGCCTAGACTCTAAATATGAATTTGATATAACTCTCAACTGGACACCGGGGACCCGAACTACCTGTCTCAGTAGGTCTTAAATGACTTGGGGCAGCTACCGGAACACTCTAGAATGGAAAAAAAATACGACAGGCACGTGAATAACCATATGGGTCATTACAAAACCTAAGGATCTGATACCAAGTCTGTCACAACCCAAAATAGTCCAGTTGGCACTGAGCGAACCATTAAACCCCAACCTATTAAATTTTATTTGACAACTTATTATGCGTGAAGTGAACCAAGATAATTAAACTAACAATTCTAATAATGAAAAAAAAAAAATATTTTAAAATATACTGCAATGCCGGAGACTTGAAAGTCAGTACGAGCCAAGGACATCTAAAAATAAATAAGAATAAAGTATAGAGTCATCAAAATGTATCCAATTGCCCGAATAAGGGCAGAAAGTCAAATCTGAGCAGATTCACAATAAACTGGTATGGAAGGCTCTCCCTGAATTTGGTTCTTTTGTAGGAATGGTCAAGTCTAAGCTGGTGGAACACTCGTCGCACTCAATGAATAAACAAGGAAAATAAAAAAGTAGGAGTCAGTATAAGGGCACGTGTACTGAGTAGGTATCATCGTTGACTTAGAATAGAAAATAATATTTCAAAATAACAAAGTAAAATCAGCAATGAACTCATTAGGTGATCACAAGTAATAATCAACAACAATAGGTAACTAACAACATATAAGAGAATGGGTATTAACATCCATCAAGAGGTCTTAAGCGTCAATCTAATGCTTTGGACAATGAACCTTTTAGGGAGTTGCGTTTTAGATCACATTACTCATTTTTTACATCAATATTATCAATTGTATCACTGTGTCAAAGACCAAATAACGGGCCAAGGGTCTTATCTGTATTGCCCAATTAGCCAAATAACTGAGGCTTAATCTCTTTTCCCAAACAACCATTATTTTATTTACCTTATGATCATTAGTTCAACCATTATCAAGTCTTATGACTTCTGTTGCGCCAACGTGTTCATAACAAGTATTTTTGGATATGAAAAGTGAAAGGTTAAGATTATTAAAATTATAGTTTGGATCAACCTTTTTACATCACAACACATTAACTTTACATCATCAAGCAAGTGCATCAAGATTCTATATTATCATCAATCACTATTAAATTCTATTTAGAGTCTATCTATTAAGTAGAGTTAAATTATAACCTACCTCAAATTACAAAGAGTGCAAATTAGGAATGATCAACATTCCTTCTCACAAAGTTGTTCAAGGCTTGATTATTTGTTTTCTAAAAATAATAACATGTAATAACAAGTTACAAACTACTCACTTATGTAAAAGAACTCACATTTATCAATTTAACCTTGTTTCTATGGCTTCAAGCCTACTTCGGGGTTTTCTTCCACCCAAATCCCACCAAGATTTCAACTTTGTTAAAGGATTCCACCAAATTCTAGTTTTACATGGACAACACCATGATCATTACCCATAATTTAACATGAAATATCAAAACTAGGTGCAATTCTAGTCAACCATTTCATCTTTCTCAACTCCAAATTTTCACTGTAATTCTTCACCATTAAAAGACCCCAAGAATCTAGAGTGTTCTATTTATTTTAATAGAAAAAGGGGTTGAAATTAATTACTTGATAAACCCCTCATCCCAAAATCTTGTTCTTCTGCCCTAAGGCCGCTCCAGTGGGGAATGAACCCCGTAATGGAGGTTTTAAACTAATCTGAAACCCGATAATACCATTGCAACAGTGTTATTACCGTTGCGGCATGACCGCTGTAGTGGACAATGACGGTATTTCTGGTAAAACCAGTGAGCTCCGTTCAAATCCCAACCTTTTCCCATTTAACAATACAAATTCATTTTTCGGATATCAAACTTAAAGACTATTATGATGACTTGCATTATCGGAGCTCTAAAACCCCGAATTCTATTCTGAAAAGTGCTACGGGTTACTATAGGAGCCTACTATCTGACTATGAATATTATATACACCCATTCTAAAACAAATTATCGGTTGCATCCTCTAAGCACTCAAGATTTATTTTTTGGTTAAGGCTATGCTAGCTTTGAGATTTTTTTAACTTTTACTTTTGGGGTCTAGACTTCACGAAAACATGTCGGAGAGTGCGACTGGGCATATTGTATATGCCAATTGTCATTTAGTTATAACGTCTGAACGGGTCCTTACATTGATAGATGCTTTAGTTTTTCATAGGACATTTTTTAGTCTTGTATGATACCATCACAGTCATGGTATCATTAATGCCTGCTTTGGTTCTTCAATATTATATATATATATATATATATTGATATTTTAATTTTTATATCAGGTTTAGCAAGTTCATTTTTCTAAAAATAATTACAAAAATTAGGGTCAATATTTTAATACAAATGTTGTTCTCATCTGTAAAAGAAAAATAAATTATATAAATATATTTTGCCCTAATGTTTGAATTCAAATGTTGTTCTCATCTGTAAAAGAAAAATAAATTATATAAATATATTTTCATTAATTTAATTTTAATTAATTAGTAGTAGTATTTTTCTTATTCTTTCCTATTGTAATTTGATTTTGTATTCATTTAAAAATAGTTAATTCATATTTTTATTCTAAATTATTCTTTTAAAAAAGAAAAACTAGTAAAAAGAAGATAAACTAACAAAAAAAGTTTTAAAAAATTAAAAGAAAAATAAAAAAAGAAAAAGAAAACAAATAATTAAAATATTATCAAATGACGTCTCTAGTAAATGATAAAAAGGAGATAAAAAAAAAAAAAAAGATAAACACAATAAATGAAAAAAGTTGACCAAGCATTAAATGCAAAAGGACAAGTATTAAATGTAAAAAGACAAACATTCAATGCATCTTTTTGAGTTTTTAGGCTTTCATGTCTACAGCTCAATTTATTTAATTACCACAAGGATGAACTCGATCAAAATATGAACTATATAAAAAATACATATTAAACCGATTTAAAAAGTAATGGCTACGGTACCTAGCGAAGGTTAAAATGCGAGACCTAAAGCTAATCACTTTAGATGGAAACCTCATCTTGTTTTATAAATCAACTATAGCCATGTTTCATCCTGATTTGACTGTTCACAAGTGTGAGAGGTAAGACATAAAGCAAATTCTCATGAGAGTTGGCAGAGTATGTCTGGTTTGAACGATAGCTGATTTTGAGTATTTCACCCTGTAAACGCAAACAACTTATATATTCCTTAGCAACAATTCTTGCTTCGACAAGATGTTTTTCCACTTAAGTGATCATTTATGTTCTCCAATAATTGACTACGACAAATGTCAGACAACTTTGTTCTTAATATACTGTCTGTAACTATAGTCCCAGACGAAAAGGAAGTTCTATGATTTATATTATTTTGTTTGACAGCGGTCAAATTTTGTACGGAAGAGGAATATTGACATTCAAATTTAATGTATGCACCAGTTTGAGATCAAGCAAATTTAAATGCCTTACCCTTCGCTGTCAAGTCCTAGTATGATCAATAATGTTGGTATCAATAACTAAAGAATAACAGCTTGGCCAAATGATTCAATCTGATTTACATTGCTTCTCAATTCAGGCTGTTAGTGGTGTTGCTGGTGAAAGTATGTGAAAAGGATGAATCCCCCCAAACCAACCTACCAAGTACACAATAGATAGACATTGACAAAAGGCATCTTGCCATAAGTTCGAACGTTATCATCCCAAACCTCACTCAAAAAATCCATAATCTAGTTCTGCATCAGAGAGAAAAATTCAGCAACTTTTTGATAAGAAAGTATGTGAAATTGGCAGGCTATCTTGAAGCAGGATCTCTGTATCTCTTGAAAATGTCTTCAATATCATCCATTACTTGAGGTGGTAAAGGTCTCTCAGTTGTCAAAAAAGCATCAATGTCTTCTTTCAATTGATCCACTGAAGTTGCGCCTATGATTGAACTTGTCATAAATGGCCGGTCTCGGGCAAATCCCAGGGCTAGCTCAACTAGGGTTAGACCATGCTTCTTGGCCACTTCTTCATACATTTTAGTTGCTTCCTGGAAATTTAACATAAAACACACCAAAAAGTCATCAAAGCAATCATTAACTTGCAGCATGGGTTAAACTCCTCATATTTTACACGTCTAAAGTCATGGATGACTGCTAAAGTAGCAATGCATTTTTGCGTTAAAGCCAAGCAACAATTCTCTGCTTATTCTTCAAAATTCCTCTACTGTGTGGTCCTCCAATATATATATAAGAAAACACCACCAAGCAGAAGGAATAATGGCCCTCACACCAACCCAAACACCTATAAAGATGGGATTGCAAGTTCTTTTGGATGCTCATCCCCTCCCAACACAAATCAGTTTTCTATAAGATAAAAATTCCTGACTTAGTTTTACAGTCATAATTTGGTGTAAATGCATACATCCAACTTCAGAGCAAACACCACTTGAAAATGTAACTCCTATCTCCTGCAATAATATAACTTCCCACTATTAGAATGTTAAAGTAATGTTAGAATGTCAAAAATGTTAAGTTATTGTCCATCTCCCATATGGACACCCTATAACGAGGTGTTCGTGTATTCGTCAAATTATCAAGTGACCACTATATATTTCCTCTTACAAGTTATTAGAGCTTCTATACTTCACGTGAATACCTAAGTATCTTTTACCTCACAAAACACGCCTTTATCCTACTTGGGCGATCAGTTTTTTCTTTATTTCCATAGTTTTATGACTGATCTCTTTTCAGTCTCTGCTCAAGCAACACTGCTCCTAAGTTTGATGATTCTTCCAATGACCTGACATCAATGTACCTAGAGCTTATCTTTTGGTCCTGTCTTTAACTTGAATAAAATTCATAATCAAATTGTGAATGACTAAAAGGACTTCTTCTAGGGTAGTCGCTATAGTATGAATGTTGTATTCTTTATATATGTTGTTTTGCTGATTCTACCATTATGTTTTCTACTCTTAATATTATGCTTGCTATTCTATTGCTTAGCTACCAATAGGATAAACGGATACTTTCTAGAAGAACTCGAGAGACAGGACTAGAAATACATTGTCTAGGAAATACAGAAATAACAAAGTAATACACACAACATAATGGACAAAAAGGCGCAGGATTAATTTATTGACTGAGCGCTACTGCAGCAAAAAGTTGCAGGGGCCGAAAGATAATCTCTTAGGATCTCTTTCTTTGTCGACTTTGGGGGGATTGTGGCATGGTGACCCTCAAGTTACTCCTTCCTGTTGCACCTAAAACTATGTATATCAACCTTGGCAAACTTACACTTGAAACTTTAAGTTTTCCCCAATCTAGAAAGCTACCCAAACAGTCAATTAACTTTTCTTTCTTGTAAAACTTGAAAAACACGTACCTTGGCAAGGGATTTATTGTATCTTTCCATGTAACCTGGGAACAGGTTAAGTCTCCCTTTTTTAGCAGCTTCAGAATTATTGTTCTGATACTTCCCCGATAAGGTTCCACCAGCCAGTGGGGAATAAGAAAGTAACCCAATGTTACAGTGGTTTGGGTGGCATACTTCGACAAGGTCAACTACAGAGAACAACCAAACTTCATTATGCTAAAGAGAAAGTTAAAAATGTTAATGTTTAATGTAAATAAAATTATTTGCTTTCTACCAAAAGCTGTAGTTCATAAGGAACATGTATTGCTACATTACATTGTTTACTAGGTTGTTTTATCAGTGATTTTATCAGTATAGTTTAATTTTACTAGGTTATTAATAGTACAGTTTTTTTTTTTTTTTTTTGTCAGTAGAAGGTTTTTTGCCACTTAAACTATAAGATCCCTTATCAACATTATCCAAGTACAAGAAAGGTCCAAAGTTTATAACATGCCAGTGTGAAATAAAACAGAGGTCTTGTCAAAAGATAACAATGTGTTTTTGGAGTTTATAGTGTCAAATGTGATCATCCACAAGAAAAATCTCATACAATTGAGATAATCAACAACTTTTTAAATGCAGATTAACTACATTGGCAAGCAGAGATCCTGTATCTTAAAGATTAGTAGCTTTGCGGTTAGGCAGATAGTATCTATGATGAGCCCTGACAACAGCCTTAAACGATACACTGGACTTTTGAAGTAGATGATCACATTCCTTAGAAAAATGACCTCACCAATGCTGGTACAATTATATAATTTGGGTATTTAGATAAATGCAAAAGTGGCTTGAGACAGATTAGAGAATAGATAACATGTTATTAGCAAGGAGATCAGAATCAGTTTACCAATATTCAAAAGAACCTTTAGAAAGTGGTTTCTATTCATTTATGAGGTACATGCAGATTATTACATGTGATTTGTGCAGCGGAAATATGACGAAGATGACCACCCATAAAAGAGTAGTATTAGGGACAACTGTAAAGGGAATTGGGGAAAACTGAACTCTAATACCTAAGAGCTAAAATTCAATAGTGTAAATAACGAGATAATGGTATAAAATAAAAACTTACTAAAAGAGGAAAGTTTCTAAAAGTAGATAGTGGGGAGGAATTTTTTTTCAAAAGGGAAACCTTCTATTCTTCGACTAACTTACTATACAAAGAAAGTGGCCCATTTATAGTCAATTAATTATGTCACTCATATTCACAAAATGAAGCCACATGGCAACATGCAAAGCTTGCACCAAATGAGTCAACATAATGAGCTCAATAACATGACACATAGGCCATCCAATACTTCACTTTTACTAAGTCATATGGCTATCTCTACAACATTCTACAATACTCCCCTTAGATATCCATGTGGAAGAAAATCTATACATGGTTATCCACAATACACATTGTTTGTTGCCTCATTAAAAACCTTACCAGGAAAAATCCAAAGGGATAAAAATCTTGGTTAAGGAAAAAAGAGTACAACGCATATTCTTACTCCCCCTGATGAAGAACACGATTCAAGTGATTAAGTCTTTGCATCTCAATCTTATGCATCATCCGCTCCAGAGTTGAGGTTGGTAAAGACTTGGTAAATATATCTGCTAGATTATCGCTTGAATGGATTTGTTGCACATCAATATCACCATTCTTTTGTAGATCATGAGTAAAAAACAACTTCGGTGATATGTGCTTCGTTCTATCTTCTTTGATGAAGCATCATTTCAATTGAGCTATGCACGCAGCATTATCTTCATACAGGAGTGTGAGCCCCTTGACATCACTCTTCAGGTTGCATCTTTCCTTGATGGAATATATCACCAATCTCAACTACACACATTCTCTACTTGCTTCATGAATTGCAATTATTTCGGCATGATACGAAGAAGTGGAAATGATATTTGAAGATCGCCATGATATAGCAGTTCCTCCAAATGTGAATACATAGTTTTTCTGAGACTGAGATTTATGCGGGTTCGATAAATAACTTGCATCTACATAACCAACAAGATTAGCACAATATTCGTTAGAGTAAACAGACCTATATCAATATTCCCCTTTAGATATTGCATTATATGCTTGACTCCGTTTCAATTTCTTCGCGTAGGGGAAAAACTATACCTTGCTAGCAAATTAATAGAAAATGTTATATCAGGCCTTGAACCTCTTCGTGAGATTCTTTCACAGTGTTATTTTGATCATCTTTCGAGCTTCTTTTCCTAGAATTTTTGTCTTTTGAACTCAATGGTCTACCACGCTTCAAGTGTTTCTGGGACTCAGAAGCTATGATACTAATGGATGGTCCTTCTAGGATATCGATTCAAATTGGCACATTCGCTGCAGGGACATGTGACTTTGTTATTCTTTTTCAATTAATAAATGTATCTGGCATTTGATTTGTTATTCTTTGTAAGTGGATGATCTTCTGGACCCCCTGCTCACATATTAGAGTACGTGGATCAAAGTGAGATAATGATGAAACCCTCCACGCAATTCTTCTCTTTGAAGAGTTTCTTTTTCTCTCCCCTAATTGCGAAAAAATTATTTCATCAAACCAACAATCAAAAAATCTAGCAGTGAATAGGTCTCCCATCAGTGGTTCAAGAGTACGTGGATCAAAGTGAGACAATGATGAAATTGTCCATGCAATTTCTAAAAGGATTTCTTTTTCTCTCCCCCTAATTGCAAAAAATTGTTTTACCAAACTAACAATCGGCAAATCTAGCAGTGAATAAGTGTGGTTCAAGGTAATGAATTGGAGGGTGAGTCAAACCTAACATATATTTCTAAACATCTTTGGCGGCTATCTTAGTACGCTACGGTGGTGCTACTGACACGTATACCGCACAACCAAAGATTCACAGATGACCAATATTCGATTCACAACCAAAAGCCAATTGAGACGAAGGATATTTATTATAGTCAGTCGGTCGGAGATGAACAAATGATGCTGCATGTAAGATAGCATGACCCCAAATAGTACTGGACAATTTCGTTCTCATAAGTAGTGGTCTAGCTATCAATTGTAGGTGCTTAATAAATGAATCTGCGAGGCCATTTTAAGTATGAACATGAACTACAGGATGTTCAACTTTTATTCCAATTGATAAACAATAATCATTAAAAGCTTGGGATGTAAATTCCGCAGCATTATCCAGGCGGATGGCCTTAATAGGATAATCTGGGAATTGCGCCCTTAA
>JBDJHY010000097.1:6378974-6393054 GCA_039654485.1 Withania somnifera
TTGGGGCAACTACCGAAATGCTCTAGGATGCAAGACACTGCATATTTATCATAAATGACCTTAAGGGTCATTACAGTATCAAACATACGACTTGATAAATCAAAAAGCACAACAGGGTCAGATATACTAATAAACTGCTCTTGATAAAAAGCAACGGTCTCTCCAGCATATTTGTTCAGTACCTCAGCCCATTCCCCATCTATTTTCTGAATCTTATTAATAGTCAATCTCTTCCTTCTCCCATTGACCAGACTATGAAAGAATTTGATACTTTTATCTCCATTAATAAACCACTGAATTCCAGCCTTTATCTCTCCAAAACTTTTCCTCATACTGCAAGTATTGTTCGAACTCAGATTGTGTTCTTTGTAGAGCAGCTATATTAGCAGCAGTACGAAGTTCTTCAAAAATGAGTTTTTTAATTCTGACAAACTCTTTTCTAATAGTCAACTGTTTGAGAATATCTCCAAACCTCTTCATGCTTTAAGTAGCCAGTGCTAATTTAGTCTTCTTCCTTTTTTTGATTCAAAAAATGTTTTCTATTTTATTCATCTGTTTCCATTTTAATGAAGGTATTGCCCCTCTCAATCTTGCGAATCTATCTTTTTATTTGTGTGTACGCATATATTTGTTCAATATCATTTTCTTGAAGCTGACGGCATATATTTTGTAGTTTTTCCTGTTGTTACTATGGGATTTTTTGTTTATTCTCAATATATTTTTTGTATAAAAATTTAATAATTAGACCGATAAAATTAATCACTAATTAACCAAAATCTCATTGATTTCTTTAATGGGTTGCATGTCTATAAAGCAATAACAATTAAGTAAAATTGGACCAACCAATGCACAACTCTTTCTAGTTGTGCTTCTCATTATAAATTCTAGAGTTATCTTCTCTTTCTTTCATTTATTTTTTTTTTTTTTGGGTAGGATTTTCAAGTTGCGGTTCTTCACTTTGATTTAGCTAATGTCTCCGACTGTTTCAGATCAGAATTTTCAGTACAAATTAAGGTCAAATGACAAGGAAATTAACAATTTTTATGAATTCCCGAACAAAATTTATGTAAACTTCTACTAATAAGGAAATGCTGTTCGCCCAAGAAAGTTTTAAAAAAAGTTCATGTTTGGAAACTTCCAAATATAAGTTGAAATACCGATGAAAATGGCACTTACGTCTTCTTGCAATACAAGATTAAAAATACTTTAAGTGAGACATCTCAAAATTAAGCCTAGATTAAAATTTATCTTGTATTGGGATTAATTTACATTATTAATTAAATAGAGTATAAATTTTATCCAAGACTTAATCCTTAGATCTCTAACCTTATTCCATCAAATTTAAGATTATTTTATCCCATTTCTTTAACTCCGAGATTATAATCTAAAAATAATTTAATCGGCGTACCTTGATCCCTCAAGAGACTTCCAAATAAAAGTTGACGTGTCAATGAAAACGGTATCACATCTTTTTCTAGGGCGAGTTGATCAGAAAGGGAGTGAAACTAAATCGAATGCACGTACCATACGCGTATCAAAAATCTTGCATGGGTCTCTTATTTTGTCACAAGGTTCAGAGAAACAATCACATGACTGCACATTAATACACAACTGAGGAATGGGCTTACATCCAAAATGCCCATGCCTTTGATATGTGAAGTTGGAAAATGGGTCTTGTAGCATTCCAAAAGGATCAAGCACATGCAGCGTAAAATAATACAGCCACGAATAGAACATGCAGTCCACATGTCTGAACAAAGTTGCTATAGTTTCTGTAGCTACGAGCTCATCTGGTTAGACCCCTCCCCTACCCCCCCCCCCTAAGCACACACTAAAACCCCTTGATTTTTCTCTTCTAAGAAGATAGAAGCCATTCTTGAGTGCAAAAACCATTCACAGAGACCTGCACTGCAGATTACCTGTCTTGTGGCGTTCGGGTATGTCCAACGAAATAGTGGTGGAACCAAACTTAAAGGGGATTCATAATATAAAAAATTAAGCATGAAAAAACCAAGTGGATTTAACAGATAATATAGCATACGCTACACGGGGACAAAAAAATCACATATCTATACCACGTCAATTTCTGAAGATGGTGTAACTTGATTCCCCTTGGACAAGGTTACAAGCTTCGCCCTTCAACGAGATGTTCTCTTGCAACCAAAGCTTAGACACTCAATCCAGAATAACTATGCTAGATAACTTTTCTAGAAAGCAGAGTTGCCAATATCTTCCATTTTAATGTAGTAACATTATGGAAACATTAATGACTTGAAAAGCAAAGGAGTCGCTACCACTTAACATATACAGATAGATCAAAATCAGATTATATTGAGGATATCACCGTTCAAGATCAAAAATCAGATTATATTGAGGATATCACCGTCCGACCATCACCCTCCACCTCTAGCAACCCTACTTAGAGACAAACAGATAGAATTTCGTCATCAAATTATTCTCGTCAACTTCAAATTCCAGCAAACAAAAACTATTCAACCAATTGGGGTGGGAGAGATGGATTCATTTTCTTCTAATCGACAATGATGCAGCAAATAACAAAGCTGAAAAACATTTTGCAACGTTGTGGAACTAAAACTATACAATCTAAAAGAGAAATTGGCATATACAAGTGGAAGAATTAACCAGCTTCATCATAGCCTAAAAGAATGTTTAGTGTCATCTAAGTGGTACATAAATATAACTGTGAAAGCATATCCATCTAAGCCTACATTCTCGATCAGCCTTCACCCAAAATTTTCAATTAACAACAGACATTCCTGCAAATGTAAATCTACTAGCAAGAATTTAGTGTGCCACAACTTAGAAATGGAGCTATTCTCGAGTCATTTCTCAACAGTATGTACTTCCGTTCTAAGGACAGATTAGTTAAATTCTGAGTTGTTAAGCTCAACAAAACGGAGAATGGTCAAACCTGGCAGTCAAATCCTTTAGAGCTGAGAGCTTTCATATGAGTAGAAAAGAAGATATATTTTCTATACCATTTTTCAAAGATTGTATGTATGTTACATCTGTATGCTGGAATCTTCAGGGGTGGGAAGTGGTTGGTCCAAGCATTTTCACTTGCACATCTACCATTAGGTTGTGGAATGAATTTCTGCCTTATATGCTCCACTCCTATAAAGCAGTGTTAACATCATCACATCATTCTGCTTGCTCGTAGCAGAACCCTCTGTAGCTCATCAGCAATCCCTGGCAATAACACTGGTTTACGAATAAGTCCATTCATTCCAATCTGCAGGCATCTTCCAGTAACATCTTCATCAGCAGTTGCAGTTAAACCAACTATCAATGGCCAGCTGCGGCTACCAAACTTCCGAATTCTCATAGTTACTTCAAAGCCATCCAAATCAGGCAGGTGAAGATCCAAAAGGACAATTTGAAATGAGGATATAGAAGGGCCAAGAAGACCAAGACAGTTGCATCCGGTAGAAACTGCAGAAACGCTGCATCCCAATTTTTCAAGTAGCTTCCTTGTTACTGCTCTATTCACATCGTCATAATCTGCTAACAGAACTTTAACACCTTGGAGGAGTGAATGGGGATCAGAAGATTCGCCATATTCAGGGATGCTTATGGCAATTGATGGCCGCAGTTGAAACCCAAGAACAACAGCCATGCGTTGATCAAAACCTTCTGGATTTGGGATTACCCAGATATCTCCTTGCATCAACTGTTCATCACTTACGCATATCAGAAAGAAGTTAGTGGCAATCCATAACCACAACTATGTGCACTTGAAATTATCATCAAAAGGGGGAAAAAAGAACAAGTACCAGGGTATACCAACTTCTACAATTGTTTCAGATTTCATTCCCAATTAACTGGAGTTAAGAGGTCCATAAATCAACTTAAGCAACTTTAGTATAATATTTCCCAGTCGTAAGGAAATTAGACATATAACTACATGAGAAGATTTGTACAGGCAATCAAGGTCATGACATTGCTCTATCTTCTTTAACACAGAAATTGCAGCAGTTAACATCATCCAGAAATCACAACTAAAAGTCTCATCCAATTGCAGGAGAAGTTTCAAAACCGACCTTCCTAATATCATTTTCCCCTTGGTAATAATAACTTTATTTGCTTTTAACCTATAAAAGGATGATTTTCTCAAAGTTGAGTGTAAAATACCACAGAAGGAACAGATTATAACCAATGAGACAGTTGGGTAAATAAATTTCAGCTATATTGATACATACTCAGATGCTGGTATTTAGCAATAGAATACCTGAACCAGCTTTCTGCACACAGTGAAGCTCAAGCCTTCATCCATCTCCCTAGTGCTGCGTTTTTGACTGTAATTTGGCAATGTGGATGTTGGCTCCTCTGCCTGAGAATAATTATTGCTCGTTCCAACTTCAAACCTGATATAGGCATTTTCACGAGATGAGTTTAACCTCCTTGCTTTCCAAGCTCCACCAATGCCTTCCCTACTTATACTTTCTGGGAGAACCCTAAATGTGAGAAGCCCTCCATTGGGGTCCTTCAAAAGATTTCCAACCATATGAAGAATAACTTGAAAAACTCTTCTTTCGTCACCCACAACATGATTTGGCAAAGATTTGTCAACCTCAATGGAAATATTATAGCCCCTATAAGCACACAAACACTTGGCAAGACAAGCAGCTTCTTTTATCATGGAATGTA
This sequence comes from Withania somnifera, assembly GCA_039654485.1. Lineage (NCBI taxonomy): Eukaryota > Viridiplantae > Streptophyta > Magnoliopsida > Solanales > Solanaceae > Withania > Withania somnifera. The sequence continues at coordinate 6,383,643 of JBDJHY010000097.1, forward strand.
GCTGGAAATGCCTCATCTGCAAAGGGAATCTACCATTGTCCTTTGTTGAAGTGTCCATCACGTCATCTATTAGGGTTGACACAACATTACTGGTTTTAATCATTGAATCCACAAGAAGTCGCTGCTCATTACCCAACTTATCATCTTGCAACAAGGAGAGCAGACCCAATATTGAGTGCATGGGCCTCCTCAGCCCATGGCTCATAACCTTCTGAAATGCATTCCTTGCTTGACTCGCCCTAAGTGCATCCTGCTTCGCTTGCTGCAGAGCTCGGTTTTGCTCTTCCAATGTTTCTCTCATATGCTGAGACTCTTCAAGAATTGCAGCATGGGACAGAGCCACGGCAACCTGATCAGCCACGACCCGGACTATCTCAATTTCCTGGTTGCTCCATGATCTACCTTGTCCACCAGGTAGAACCAAAACCAGTATGGCATAACATTCTGGGACAAGTTCAGGAGTTCCACCTTTGAAGTTCGACACTTTCAGCATCGGCATTCTAATTGCAGCCACAGCTCCTGGTTCCCTACTCCCTCCACTACTCGCAGCAGCAAGTGGGGAGTCAGCATCAAGTATCATTACTCCATCACTCCCCTTAATCTTCATTACATCTGGATCACTTCTCGGGATAGGTAAATTATACCCACTATTAAAGCTTCTGTCTCTTAGCTCATGAATTAGGTTCATCTCAGTTTTATTCTCATTAGGCTTCCAAATAGCACAATTATGCAAATCCAATGTCTTGGATAGCTCCACCAGAGTTGTGTAAAGTATTGTATGACGGTCAAGTGACTTTCGAATCTCCTGTGTAAGCATCCGAACATGCCATCCAGCTTCCTTTTGCATCTTTATTAATCCAACTTCACGACCAAGATCCCAAGTCTTCTTTTTCAGCATAAATTCCCTCACCTTAATTTTGAGCAGCATAGGAAAGAGGGTGATAAGGGTTATAGCTGTGGCGAAGGATACCAATGCAGTGAGGACTTTAAAAATGGTTAGAGCAAGCATAAGCTGAAACGGGTGTTGGCCATAGTAGGTCCAGAAATTAAGCAAATGAGTCATCCCACACAGAACAATGAATGCAATAAATTGAAAGAGCACCCATTTGAATGGAAAGTTGGAACAGCTGACAAAGTAAAGGAGTTCAATTGGGATGGAAAAATACGCAATCGCAATAAAGAGATCACTGATCTTTTGGCACTCTAAGATACTTTGAATGCTCCAAAATCCCTCATCATCACAGTTGCATCGAGGGAAACCATTATCAGCGGCCGAAAAGGAAACAAGAAATGACGAAATTAACAAAGCTGATGCTAATGTCCTCAACATTGCATTCAATTGACCAAGTCTTCAGCCCATTCACTGTATCGAACAATCGATTTCAGCACCCATGCTTCTTAGTCAAGCACCAAAAACCTGACAAATCCAACCACGTATGCATGAGACAAGTTGTCAATTTCATTTCCAATTCGACAAAGTAGCCAAGAACATGAAAACACCTTTAGAATTAAAGAAAAGGATAACAAATGGCATCATGACACCAGTATAAAATTCCAGGAATAGATACAAATGCATGCACCAACACCCACTTGCAATAATATAACATAGATTGCTAATTTCCCAAGAGCACAGTCTCAAAGGCAAACTAGTCCTACAATTAAATAACAATAGTGTTTTCTTGCAAAATTGATATTTCCAAATAACTATTATATCCATCCTAAATACAGATGGAAGTCACAAGTCCACTATCCACGTCAATAAAGAATCACTCAAATACAAAAAGCAGATCAAATTTAACCAATAAACGAAAAAAAATTTAAAATAAGCATCAAATCAAGTAATTGGATTGGAATTGCAAAGCATAATTACCTGAAGAAGGAAAAAAGTAGACATGGTTTCTTGGATAGTAAAATCCAATAGTGAGATCTTATCACCCCCCCACATGCAGATCCCAATAAATATATACAGACGACTTGAACATCATCTTCTTATCCAAAACTCCATTTCCACCCCCACCTCCACCGGCATTGGTATCATCAACAACTCCCTATGCCACAAGATAGACAGCTACCACATTATAACCCCTTTTCAGTTATTGGACTTCATCTAGGAGGTGATTAAGGGGCAAAACCGGGTTTTCACTTCAGTACTTTCCTTGTAAAAACCACGTACTAGTTAGCTACACTTTTTTTTGTTAACAAATGAAACTTGTTAATTCGTAAGGTATTTTAGTACTTGTACAAAGAAAGAGACTACTAGTACCATATTATAGTTATAGCGAAAAGAGGAGAGAGAAGTAAGAGGTTTTTGTTGGCGACGTGGTTTGCTAAGTAGGAGAGAAGAATACGGAAACAAATGGAGGAGGAGGAGAAGAATCTAAAGGAGAGGGGTGGGCGCTGGGGTAGAGGGGGTGGGGTCCACAGACTTACATGAAGAGAACTTAGACGCACTTTTGTTCAATAAAGTAGTCTATTTTTTAATCAATTAGACACCATTATTTTTATTTAATCTTACAAAATCTGTTGCTGCTTTTCTCTCTCCATCTAGTCTAGCTAGATACCAAGAATAGTACTATATATATTGACGTATCGAGCAAAAGAGGAATGTAAATAGCCCACGTGCCAATGGAGGATATTTCACGCACTAGTGGAGTTGCGTGAACGTAATTCCATATGGACATACAGGTTGGCCGAACTGGATGTACAGGGACCCATGGAAGCCTGGTTGAGCTTGCCGTTTGTTTTGAGATAGTGCGCACCAAAACTTATTTCCTAGTATACAACTTTTTCTTTTTTTCTGGTTGAAAGCATAGAACAAATCATATTGATATTATGTTTTAATATTTATGTCGCTTTAATTCAATATTTAATATATTTAAATTTCAGTTTCTCTCAAGTTGAAGGTTTCTATATTTTTTTACTAAATACAAATTCTTAGTAGATTAAAAGATTCTAATAAATATTATGCCTAAAATAAAAGAAATAAGAAAATGAGATATTTTATCTTTTAAAAAAAACTTTTCAAATTGCTTATATATAAAAGCAAAAATCTCTTATGTATATAAAAAATAAAAATTTATTATCAAAAGTCAGAAAACTAAAAAATAAAATTATAAAAAACTAGAAAACAATCCCACCCTAAAATAAATACACCACTATGAGTAAAACTTAAATCACAAATAAATGCTGCCACCCATATTAGTCTGTTTCTCTCATTTTGCTATCTTTCATTGAATACGGATGAATTCTTACCAATTATTTTAACTTTGGAAGATTTCATTTCAAAATACAATTTCATATCTGTAAGATTAGTGCATCAAGGGATAGTTTGATTGTTTGATTAAAGTTACGGATATAGTAAAAATGAAGATTTAATTATTTCATCTGATATATAGTTAAAATAATACATAAATCAATTCATAGCTAAAATATTTTTAATTAGGGAAAAGGGTTAAAACTACTCTTCTATTTTTTTTTTATTAGTTAAATTTACCTCTTGTTATAATATGAGGTCATTTATATCCCTACTATTATGAAACTTAATAAAATTACCTCTCAAATGAATAAAATCCCCCAAATCCACCTAAAATATCAAGTTTTAATAAATTATACATTTATTATTTAATCCAATCCAGACCCAGAAAATATATCCGAGCCCATTTTTTTGTCTCTCTCATATTTTCTATCCATCTCGATGAGTCCTGCTTCGGTGAACTCCACCTCCGAACAACCATTGCCTTCTTTCCATTTCCCTTTTTTCTATTCTATATCGTGCCGATAAAGCAAGTTTTGGACCAAATAATTTGGATAATGGATTTGAGTCGGGTTAAATAATAAATAAATAATTAATTGAAATTGGGTATCTTAGATGGGTTGGAGAATTATTTGAAGGGTAATTTTGTTAAGTTTCATAACAGCGGGGGTATAAATAACCCCATAATATAACGAGAAAAAATTTAACTAATAAAATAAAGTAGGGGTATTTTTTACTTTTTTCCCTTTTAATTGCGTGACATTACTAAATATCATACTTAACGTGGTGAATTTTATATGAAGAAACTAAAAGCTATGAAATTTGATACTTATCATGGCCATCTTTAATTGTGCGTTATACTGAAAATATTTATGTAACTTTTCTTGTTCAATTTGAAAATTTTATTATTTGAGTAACTTACATAAAATATAGTCTCTGTGTCCTATATTAAGTGAATTGTTGGGCCTTTTTATAGTTCAGAATAACTTATTGCTCAAAGTTCAATAGAAATATTGAAAATATTTTTTATTTTTTCCTTCATTTATATTTTTTATTAATGATCATCCCCATTTACAAAGCTAATTTTGGAATAACTAAGGGTATGTATTATCTCAACAATTCACTTAATATGGGATGGAGGGAGTACTACTTTAGAAGTCAGTTACTCTTATTGCCATTAGTTTCATAAATTACAGTTCATACCATTTTCTGTTAGATGCACGATACATTCAACATTAAAATGTTGTGTGTTATCAGATGCATATTAAACCTACATATGTATTAGACATATTTACCTATGTATCATGTTAATTTATGTATCAATTACAATATTTGAAAAACATCCATATTAAACCCGAATATGTATCAACCATATTTATGTATGTATCATGCAAATTTATGTATCAAGCACAATAACTAAGAAAATAAAGTCATAAGAAAGAAAGATTCGTATGTATCTGTTTATGTGTATCAAGTATTAATATCAGATATCTGTGTACAGATACATATTTAGAAGAAGATGAAGAAGGAAAAAGTCAAAATGTATCAGTCAATATATATATATTGCATAATAACTGGAAAAATAAAGTCATACAACAGAAATATATGTATCTATTTATATGTATCTAATATTAATTTCATGTATCCGTATATAGATGGATGCTTGGAAGAAAATGAAGAAGGAGAAACCCAGTTCATCTTATTTATCTATATATCATGTAAATTTATGTATCAAGCACAATAACTGAAAATATAAAGCCATATGAAAAATATATATGTATCTTCATATATGTATCTTGTATTAATTTGATGTATAGATTCATATTTAGAATACGATGAAAATAGAGAAATTCAGTCAACCCATTTAATATTTCAGCTTTAAAAAATAATTTTTTCGAAATAAAATTTTCATTTCCGAACTAAGAAAATACCATATTTGTTTTTTTTCTAAATAAATGAATTTTGCTTTTTTTTTTTCAAACCCAAAAAAATTTATAGCAAAGTAATTGAAATTTGTTGATTTTATTAAAAATTGACTCATCAGAGTAGTTAAAATTTATTGATTTTATCGAAGATGGGCTTGTCAGAGTGGGTGGTTGGGTCCACTAGAGGGAGCCATTAATTCCATCAATACGAAATTACTCGTCGGAATTGATTGTATCAGTGAGAAAAGAGAAGAAAAAGGAGAGAGAGAAGGAAGAGAAAAATAGTACTTGAAATTATGGATGTATTAGAGACAAAGTATAGATATTTTGAGATAAAAAAGGTGATACGAATAGTAATTTTATAAAAGTAGTGGGAGGAGAAGTAAACATGGTAGGGATGCTTAGAATATATTGTGATTTTCCCTTATTTTTTTGTGTCTATTTACCCTTGCCATTAAAGTTACGATCTAAAATCCAAGTTGTGAGTGTACCTATCTCAACCCACCTAGATAGGTAAGCTTATACAATATTATAAGGATAAATACAGAAAATAATGAGTCAGTGAGAAGAAGAGAAGGTACAATATAAAAATTCAACTAATAAACCACCCAAAATATAGTGTCACTATGTACAAGCCTCTAATACTGAAAGAAGCAAAAATAAATAAATAAATAAATAAAGACATAAGTCTCAAACATCTAAAAATTCTCAAGTAAAATCAAATACATAACATAAAGGGATTAGTGAAATTTGCGGGATGTAAGGCAGCTACCTCGAATGCTCTGGATCCAGGCCTCGACTCTGATCAGGAAGGGAGGTCAAAGTGTACCGACCTTTAAACTTATACAATTGTAGAAAGTAAGGGAGTGATATGGCTCTAAAACAAAGTGGTGACGAGCATTCACTACCCTGACACATCAATCACATCACCCAAACACCGAACTGCAAATCACTATTTAGAAGAATATAATGATAATAATGACATATAAAGGACATATGGAAAATGTCAACAGTAAATCAGATAATTCAAGTAATCAACAACTTAATCCATATCCAAATAATACAGTATCAAACAAGACACCACTGATCAATAAAACAACATTCATCAAGCGAAATCAACTCGAACCATGTAAGGTTCAACATATCATCCTTAGCCCATTTGGAAAAAATCCTCCCTTCTTTAATTAGACCATAATCCATGGAAAAAACCCACTAGTTTCGCTATAGTTTTGTGGAAGGAGTCCTTCAATACCCTGATTAGTCCCCAACACACAATTTCATCCATGGTAATAAGAGTACATTTTGGATATCGAGAAGTAGACTCGTAGGATAGATTTTAAAAGAAATAGAAAAATATAATTAATTCATCAATACCATTTCTCAATAGTTTTATGATACTATTACTTTCAAAACCAACCTGTCAATTTCAACTCATTATTAATAATAATTTTTTTTTTATAATTTCTCATCACTTTCGGGACTTTAGCAAGTCTTACAATCTCATCATAATCGGTTATCTCGGACTCACAATATCATCCAACAACAAAGTAGTGAGGTAATTTGATATTAACACTAAATAAAAATAATAGATAATTCATCTCAGACATGCTCTTGGAATATAAAACTAATCATGTATGCATGTCAGTATATGTGCAATGCCATGTAATATAATGAATACCTCTCTTATGTATCGTACTGGAATGTGGTACATAATCCCATCATATCATGTACAATCCGTCACCTTGTACCCTAGGTAGAAACCTAGATGGATCGATGAGAATTAGGCAATTGTCACCTCGTACCTCCGGAAGAAACCTCGATAGGACAGAAAAAACTGGGTAATGTATTATCTCATTATCATATCATGCCAGAACATGGAATTTAATTTAATCATATCACAATCCTTTTTGTATTTGTTTTTTATTTATATATCATGACAATGTCAGAATCAACATATAGTCTTTTTATTTATATATCATGACAATGTCAGAATCAACATATAGTCTCTTGGCTTTTAAATCATGTCATCATGTACCTCATATGTCATATTTCATATCAAAACGAATGAAAAATATCATATGTAAATCATGAAAAAAAAATATCACATTAATAAATCAACAAGGTCACTCATGAGCATAACATTAAAAGAGATGGTATCAAATCCAACTAAAGCCACCTAAGGGCATAAAATCAAGTAAGGAGTCATAAAGTGAAAATAGACATATTTGAGCATCTCAAGGCCACATAAACATCTCAAGTCAATGGGAAAGTCAATCAATCAACTAATCTATAATTATTTTTGTTCCTTCATTTTAAACCTCACATGCTTCACTTTAGTATCCGGGTGAATACTCATCACTTCGCCTATACAGATACCACAAGTAGTCTTATTAATCTTTATTTTAAGAAAATAATATATAAATACCTAGGATACTTTGTAAGAAAGTCAAGAACCTACACTTTACTTAAGAGTAAAGAAAACAATCAAGCTCAGGCCTTCCCTTTGTGTAAAGCCTCCAAATCTTCAAAATCTAGTAAAATATGGATTTTTCATAAGAAATCATGAAAAATAATAATCACAATCATATACATTAAACGGAGTCCCAAAATTCACCCAAAAATTCAAGGCCAAAACCCAAATTCAACTTTTAATAAATTTCATAAAATTCAAGTTACCCAAGCTTAGGAGAATTAAAATATTAGTTTTATCTAAAATCAAATTCAATTTGGTAATAAAAATGTCAATTTATCAAATAGAAGCTTAGTTCTAAAAACCCCAAAGAGAATCTTACCAAAATTATGAAATAAAGATGAAACCATATTTATAAACTCGAAAATAGCAAGTTTTTAGGTGAAAAATCTTACAATAAGTTCAATCTTTGAAAACTTAATCTGCAAGTCTTTCCCCAAAAATAAAATCTTTCATAAGATGTTTGAAGAAGGTTCTGAAACTTAAAAATGGTAGAAAATATCTTTTAAAACTTATATATGGGTTTAAAACTATATAAAAGATTAGATTGCCCATCACTAAAATATGGTAAAATTTCTCGGATGCCTAGGTACTGACGGGCATACCATATGCCTCGGTACTGACGGGCATACCGTATGCCTCTATAGGACACAAGAGGGACCCATGGATCGTATCACTTCATACAATACGTATGAAGAGTCTTTTTGCTCGTATCACTTTATACGACCACCTGGCAGCACAATAGAACTTAGGCTCTCAAAATAATTTTTGAGATTTATTTAGAACCCCATATATGCAAATCATATATGAATTTATAATATAAATGATATTTTAGACCCAATGGAATCATCAAAATGAAAATATAAGGTCTCCTTGACCAAATATCCACCATGATCGATAAAAATAGAAGCTTTATTCAAAAAGACTAATATACACCTTGAAAATTCAAAAAGTTATTCAAACCTTCTCCTAGACCAAAAGTAACCTTCAAGATCTAATAGATCTGGTGGAATTCAAATACAAGCGTCCGATCATCAAATATTAATCAAAGTCAAACTTTGACCTTAAAACTCAACTTATCTCGTCTAACGGGCTAAAATCACCATGAAAATCCTAAGATAGAAAAAAAAGGTCCTCCTAGGCCAAATTCCATATTCAGTGATGGAACTAATAGTGTTCCATTCTGAGATTCAAAACTCTAAATATTGACTAAAGTCAAATATTTTTCGTTAAAGGCTTCCAGAAGTGAAAACTTCTCAAAACTTATACGTTTTCGCTCTAGTTTAAAAACTAACCATATAAACTGATCAAATATGATGTGGGACAACTATCAAGAAGGGAAAAATGATAATTTTACAAGAAATACCCAAAACAACCTTTAAGGTCATTACATCATCCTCACTAAAAATCATGGTCGTCTTCGAACGTAAAGGAATAAAAGTACCTTAAGCCTTAAAAAGATGGGGATATTTGGCACCATATAAAACTCAATCTCCCAAGTAGCCTCCGAAACTATATGATGCTTCCATTAAAATTTTAGTGAAGCAATCTCCTTAGTCCTTAACTTTCTAACATGTTTGTCTAAAATAACCACAGGCTCATCCTTATTAGTTAAGATTGGATTTAATGTCACAAACTCATATTAAATCACATAAAAATCATCAAAAATGTATTTTCATAGAATTGAAATATGAAAAATAGGATTATCAAAACTCCTCTCTTTCCATGAGCTCGGCCTTCTCGTTAGCCTCAACCATATCTTTG
>JBDJHY010000097.1:6430109-6451234 GCA_039654485.1 Withania somnifera
CCATGCAAGGTTTCAAAATCAAGGACGTTGGGAACTTGGCCATAAAATAATAGAAAATCAATTTTCATGATATGATATGCTCAACCACAATAGCTCAAACAAGTCCCAACGGCCCTATACAGACTCGATATCTACAACAAGCATAACCAACCAAGTTGATATCCGAATTCACAAAATTTTCATTAATTCCACCATCTAGTTTTCAGGGTTAATCAAGACCACATAGGTTCACAGGGTAACTATAATCGTAATTCAACACCAGTGTGTAACAAAAAAGAGGACTAAGGAAGCGGATAGAGTCATGCGTACCAACCTAGCAATCCCAATCCGAGGATGACTAATTACTATAATTATTTCCCATACAAGCCAAGTCTAAGATAGATAAGTCATAGCCAACATGTCCGCCGAAGAAAAGCTTGCAAATACAAACTAGAATAGGTTTGGACTGCTCCAAGTACTCCAAAAATACACAAATGAGCTTGAATTATTACAAAACTAGAAAAATAATATTTTACACCTTAAACAAGTCAAACGATACTCATAAAGCTATAAAAAATAGTCGGAGTCAAAATATGGGTCAAAACAGGCCTACGGGCCTGTGAATCCAAACCTTCAAGTAAAAAGTATCAAAATATTTTTCACATCGCAGGAAACTCATATCCAAAATTTAAAGTTAAGATGAGCAAGAAATAAGCTTGAAACATTGAATTAAAGTGAGGAAACAACTTTTAAAATTTGAGAAATTATGGGTGAAATTTGAAGAAATTAAAGTAAAAACTTATCAATAATTGATGACTAATCGAAGAAATAAAGTTTCCAACGTCACCCACTATCGCATGCAAAGACATAAGATTTTATTGGGGTTTAAGAGTATTTGAAGATGAAAAATAGTGAACAAAATTTTGAAAATTAAAATTTCCAAGTATATATACCTCTTGGAGAGTTACTCTACGAGATCTCATGGCTTAAGCTCATGATCGCGGAGCAAAGGAAAAATCTCTACATGATCGCGTGCAAGCACGTTGTGATCGCAAAGAGAAGGGAGGTTGGGGTACAGAACTCTTAGCGGTCGCGTGGTACACACGTTGCGATTGCAAATACCAAACGGAGGAGCTCATATGATCACATGAGAAGATAATGTGATCGCGAATAAGGACCCACATGTGCACTACACCAGTTGAACCAGCAAAATCAGCCAAAACCAAAATTCAAGACAAAGCTCGAAATCCATTCTTAACTCGACGAACTCAAACCAAATATGCTATCTGCATAAAAATGACATTTCAGACTCAACAACGTAGGCGGAATTACGATTCAGGTCGTTTCAATGAAATACTAATCAAAGTCAATTCTTAGCCAAAATAACCAATTTTCCAACCAAGTACATGAAAGCTCTAAGGTGTAAGAAAATGTGAAAATGCAAAAATAACCTTAAGGGTCATTAAAGGCAAAAAGGGATTTGGGAAAGTTATTATTATCCCTTATATATTTTAGCATTACTAGTTTAGTGTATGTGCTTTGCGTGCGTATTCATATTAAAGTATATAATTAAAAATAATTGATCAACACTTTGGTTAGGAGCTTTAACTATACGAGAATATTCACATATTTTTTTTTAATTTAAAATAGAACTCATTTAATGCAAGATTGGGAACTATTAATACACTCTTCAAATTTCTTAAGTTTTTCAACAAATATCATACGTTGGTTTATTATCTTGTTTGTTGACATGAGTAGTTGTAACTGGTTGCAGTTATTTATCCAATTATATACAATAGGAGTCTAACTGTTGTTGAATCAAAAATAATTATAAACCATCAAAAGATCAGATCTTTCAATTCTTGTCATCAGTAATTAGAAGTAGAATTTCATAAACTAAGAACTAAATAATTGTATCTTTCTATGAAAGTAACTCTGTTAATTGAGTGTTAGCATGAAAGCAAACATAAAATATTAAGTCTTGTGAAGCCTAATAAGCTCTTACACATACAGGTATATGATTACGAAACTATACTCCCAATGATTCTTGTTCCGTCTCATTTTATAAGATCATTAACATTCATCGGTGAAATTATAACTTTCAAGAAATCCTAATAGATCTTAGAGTTTGAAAATAGATATTAAAATCGTCTTGTAGAGTACTTATTTACATTCGGTAAAATTTTGATCTTTACACCTAGAAATTATTTCTTGAAAAAATAAGTGATTTTCTTACTTATTTTCTAAAGTTTGTTAAGTAAGAAGAAAATAGTATCCCAAAAATATTTTGATATATAATTTAAATAATATACTAATGACACAAGACCCAACTCTGACTACCAGCTCAAAATGAGACTTGACTCCTGACCCCAGTCCCAAATTTAAGTACTAATCTTACCACTCAACTACCATTCTAGATCCTAACCTGATTTATGAATCAACTCTTAACCCCGACTCGAGACTTGAGACACAAAATCTGACCTCGATCCACGACTCAATTTTCGATCCCTACTTCAATATCAACTCGTGATCTAACTACCAATACCGACCCCGTCTCTACACTCCTGATCTGAAACCGAACTTTAACTCTCAAGTTAAGACCTATACCTAATTTAAGACTCGATTCTGATTCGAGACACCATTTTGAATCTCAACTCAGCATCTGACTCCCTATCGAGATTTGATCCCGACTCCTAACTTAGGATTCAAACCTCGACCCTGACTCGATGTTGGACCTAAACCCGACTTAGTATTTAGAATTTGATCCTCGCCTCTAACTTATTACCTAATCTTGACTCTCGATTTGGGATTTGACTCCTAACTCAAGACCCAATCCTACCCTCGATTTATATTTTGGACTTGATTGTTGATTCTTGGTTTGGCACCCAATATTGACTTCCGATCGAGATTTAATTCAAGATCCGACCCTAATATTTGACTTAGGATACGATTCCTGCCCCCCGATTCCTGATACGAGACTCGACCCTAACTCTATACTTGGGATATGATCCCAATTCTCAATCCACAATCGAATCCCAATTCCCAATCCTGGACCCAACTCTAATTCCTAACCCCAACTCGAGATCTGACTCTTGACCCAGAATTCAACCCCGACTTTAACTTAGGAACCGACCTTGAATCTCGATTCGAGATCTAATTCTCGACTTCGATTCTGATCCACTACTTGACCCTGACTCTCGCCCTACGACCTAACCCTAACTCGAAATTTGACTGTGGACCTCGACTCTCAATTCGGGACCTGAACTTGACTTTTAACCGGGACTCAATACTAAGACTCAACCTCGAATCGAAATTAGATGAATGCAACAAAATAGCTTGAATATACTAACATTCAATCAAAACCAAAATAAGAAAAAAAAATTAGTTTGTCAATATTTTATTAATACGAAAAATCCCCATATGAACCTAAAGAACTACAAAATATTTAAATATGCTAGTCAAGATTAAAAGGGATTGAAAACACTCCCAATGAAATTAAAAGTAAATGTTATTAGGAAAAAATAATTCAAAATGTGACTACTGCGTAAATTTAAAGTGGATCTTACTTCTATGTATAAACATGAAAAGATGTTTTGATATTTGGTGCGACATATAATTAGGGTTTCTATATAATAATTGAATATGAAAGTTATAATAAATAAAATCTTAATTCATTTCAAACTCCTGAATTTTAAAAAATAATATTGTCTAACGTAAATTCTTTTAATAAAAGGTAATTTTTTTAAATATGTCATATTACATAGATCAAAAAAGAAAACTACGATTTGTATTAGCATGCCAAAACTCCTATACTATCATACCAAGAAAAAGACACTACAACAGGTTAAATACATGCATATGATTCCTATATATTAGGTTAGTTATGAATTATAACTAATATAGTTTACTTTATTATTCAATTAAGAAAATATCTAATAGCTAAGATTTTTGTTGATTTCTAATTTTCTAAAAATTAGAAAAATAGTAAATGACGATTTTGTCTATTGCAGATACTTTAATGAAGGAAAAAAAGTTTAATAAATACTTTTCCTCGTTAATCAATAAACTTGTAATATAAGAAGAAGAACAAACTTAATAAAAAGTAACAATTGATATTAAACTAAATGAAATGTTTATTTAAATGATATAGTGTGACACTATCACTTATTTTTTTATAATTAAAGATCACATATATATTAAAATTAATAAACAAAAAAATTGCTTTGATAATAATAATAATAATAATAATAATAATAATAATTAGTAGTATTATTATTATTATCATTATTATTATTATCATTGTTATTATAATTATAATTATAATAATAACAATAACAACAACAACAAGAAGAAGATGTTAAAATAAATGCTTTTGGACTTTTAAACTAATAAATTTTATGGTAATTCTAGAGATATTTTTGTAAGATAAAATTTTAATAAAATAGTTTCCTCTTACAATATATGTTAGGATTCCTTAATTATCAATTCACTGAAAACTCTTACCATATATTTTACTCTTATCAAAATTTTTAGGTCTCCTTAACTTTTCAAATATATTTCTCTTATTATATATTTTAGGACTTCAAATATAATGAAAATAATTAAATAATAATTAAAAAAAAGTGAAAAGTACATTTTTATCTATTGGAATTGGAACGTTTTCTTAACCAAGAACAAAAAATTCAAGTTACTTTTCTGAGGATCTTCAAACTTTTAATATAATGTAAATTTATTTACTTTTTTTCACTCCAGAAATAATATTTGATTTCTCTTTATATGTGAGTTCGATAATATAGAATTAGAAAAAAGCGAGAAAAATATCTTGGTATTAAAATTACAAAAATGAAAGTTATAATCTAGGGATATATAAATATTTGAAAATTATAATTAAGGTAGAAGGGAAAGTTGCCTATATAAAATTGGAGGTGTCAGATTGAATAATCAGGGCGTCATGCGAAAGCTATAAATTATATTACGACAACGATAAATCAAAGACACATAAAACTTTACTTAAAAAAACATAATATTATAATATGATTTGCCCAATTGACGCTACATACTATTAAGATGTGAAAAATAACTTTCATCCTAAGATTGTTAAATATCAGTATCTCAAATATTAGTATTTTATAGTACAACATTTAAATTCTGAGTACTTCGACATCAAGCAAGTTTTGTGTGTAACCGTAAGGTTAAACACTACTTGGACATCCAAAACAAACGTGGGACTAAGTGTATCAGCAACCACTTTTGAGACCGTTATCTATTATTTTTAACACTTGGAAAGTATTTAAAACTTAGCCAAATAATTTTTGAGGGCAAAGACCCCTTTACTCTCTGTCCAAATTTCAGCAGCATCAATAAGTACGAACTATGTATTTCAAATTTTAGGTGTGAGTTCTGAAATCCTGTAGTTGCGCTTCCACATTTCAGGCCAAAGGACCAGAAGAAAGAAACAGTATTAATGCATTCAATTTAGTTTCTTACGATTTTAAATTGCAACACCCGATATTCTAAACAACAGCTAAAGAGTAGCTTTCATCGCAATTAGTCCATAAAGGTGTCACATCTTAGATAGCCAAAGTGAGACGACAACAATATACCCTGAGATAACCACTAGTAGAGTCTAGGGAGGACAGAGTGTACACAAACCTAACAACTAGCTAGTGGAGGTAAAGACTATTTCTGAAAGATCCAGACTGAAATGCACCAAATCCAAGTACAAAGAAGAAGGAAACACTATTATCTTAGCTCATCAAGTAAAGCATTCAGTATCTAGCTCATAAGTTCTCATTGCTCAAAACATTTTCCAAATTGCAGATAAAATTGCCCAATAATGCTCTCGACTTGAACTAAAGGCAGAATTTAGTACCAATACCTTGGAAAACAGGGAGGCATCAAGATAATATCAGGCAAATGTCTAATGTTTGAAATATTCCCAAGCTCAACAGTGTATGTACATTCTCCAAGAAAAGGAAAGCAAATAAGCAGCAGTTAGAAAAACAGGCAAAACAAAACAAGGATAACTAAGATGCCGTCAATGGCGCTTTTTATATATTTACTTTCTCTTTCGACCCCGACCCCTACCCCTCCTGGCATTTGAAGTGCCAACATCTTCCTTCTTTGATGAAGTGGTGCCAACATCTTCCTTCTCCATCTCTTCTCCACTTATTTCCTCATCGAAGGTCACAGTTCTGTCTGTAGATTGTGTGTCCTCTTCTACTGGCTGTTCAACAGCAGTTCCTTGTTTCGAGAGTTTATTGCGAAGTTCTCTGAGTTTTTTCTTCTTTGAGTTAAGAACTCCAAGAAACTGGAAGTAAAGGCACACAAACTGGAAGTAAAAGGTCATGACCAATCATGGAAGAACTTTATGAGGTGTCCAGCTCTAAGCCTAATTAAACCATTCCAGAACAAAGAGTAGCAGAAAGAGCTTGGAATGCATACAAGGTTAAAACAAAGAGCAAATCATAATAAATCCGAACAAGTTCACGAAAAGTAACAAACAGAGTTTAGTGTTCGGTCTGAAAACAGCACCTTTGCATATATTGCAGATTCAAATTCTTCTTTCTCCTTGCTGAGTTTCTCACTTTGTGTTAGACATTTTTCTGCTTCCACCTTCAGCCTCTCAAATGACTGAGCTTTATTGATGACTTCATCCTGTTTATATCAAATAAACTCGTAGGAATTTGAATCAAATAAATTCATGCAAGTTTTCACACTGCAGAACCATTTAAGTAGCTCTTCAGATGAAACAAAGAATAACTAAAATTTTTCAAAACAGTCTCAAAGCGAATTGGCTACAAACTCGTTCCGTTTCAATCAACCAAAAAAAAATATGTGAAAGCATACCTCACTTCAGAACCATATAGATTGTTGTTTAGTTGGAAAGAAAGAAGTGACAATATTTTCTAAAGTAAAGATACAAGATACCATAGATTGCTGTTTAGATGGAAGACCCGGACAAGAAGTAACGACATTTTCTGAAGCTGAGATATCAGAAAATCAAGATGAGGGAACAATTTCCAATTTACCATGTTAAATATAATGCATATAAAGCAGGAAGCAATTGTAATAACTCAAATATTCACTCTGTACATAATACCTTTTCCTTCCACGGGGAAGAAAAATAAGGAAAAACCCTCAGCGATAGGAAGGCTAACACCATTTTCAATAAAAAAAAGTCTTCAAATTTTTTCTCTTTATATACAAAAGTTCATAACGGGGATGAACTTAGAGCTCTCCTGAAAGAAATCTCGTATGGCACAGATTCACAGATATTTTTTAAAATGACTAGGCATATTGAGATGGAAAAGCATTGCAACATAGTGTTCACTAAGAATGACACATAACAAAATTCCAAGTATATTCACATGTCACATTGTTGGTGATCTATCATCTAGAAGCTGCAGACTAAGATGATTCCACTTTCATGCTCCAAGATAAAAATTGGCAACAAGGTCAAATGAGAAAGAGATCTTAGGAAACCAATCATTGCAGCAACAGTGCAACCAACAATTGCCAGACCACCTAAACCCAAACCCAAAAGAGAGTGTGAAAGGAAACTGTAGGCATAGATACTGAACTACTGCATCCTCCAACACTTCTAGGAACAGATTTCCTAATATTCATGGCCAAAACATTAAGAATGGCTGTAATGCATGTTACCCAACCACTTAAGTTCATCTGAGTATCAGCGAGTAGACTCAAGACAACAGATTGATAAAAATTCAAGTAAACTGAAAAAGTGCAGGGAGTAAATTGTAAGTTTAAATAAGAGACAGCACAGCAATCAAGATCCTTACACTAAGCCTAATATTTGCATCCATGAGGAAGTCCAAGATATCAGCTGTAGTTTTTTTGCTATTAGGAGATGGTTGGCACTTCCACCGCCACTCCAGCTTTGTGCCTTCTTTATCAAATGTCCACGAGAGCTACAAAGATCAAAGGAACATAATGGGAGCACAACCTAGCGTTTCAAACTTGCAATAATACCATAAAGATATATCTATTACATCGACTTCACTTAGGTAACTTTTTTGCTATATAGGACATTCATTAAGCAATTAAAAGCAAATATGTGCTAGAGTTGACTATAAAGCTGTAGAGCAACACAATAGACTTTAAGAAGCAAAAAGCGCAATCTAAGAAGTTAGTGCATAAGGCTAAAATCACATTTTTAGTCAAGGCTCCAAGCAGATGTTCTATATGAAATGTGCTCCACAATCACCCTGCTAAGAATTTTAAAAATGACTGTTTCTACCCCCACCTCCTCCTCAATCCTGTTTTCTGCACCACCCCTGCTAGCGTGTCCTCGCCCTGCCCTGTGAAGGTTCAAACACATACCACTCAGCCCCACCCTATTGACATCCTAATTGCGTTCAAGTAGTATTAAGGTCTTATGATGGGTGTTTTAATGAGTGTAAACTGAACAGCTCTAGTAATTAACCTATCTTATTAGGCTAATGCTAAATCTCAAATCAAATTGGGTAACTCATGAATCAAAAACAAGTGTGAACTGTTATACGCTCAAAATTAACATATAAATTACAAATACATTTAAAATATTCAAACTATATTTTCAAGCCGAGGGTCTATAGGAAGCAGATTCTCTATCTCTCAAGGTAGGGGTATAACCTGCGTATACTACTTTCCCCAGACCACACTTGCACGGCTATACCCGATATGTTGTTGCAAATACAGACACCGAAAGAGTTAATCATGACTCCTAAAGTTATACTGCAATATGGGGCCTCATCAACACGATGATAAAGCTAAAATATCATCTTTAGGGTGCGTTTCTGTTCTTTTAAGAAATGATTGAATATGTCTGCATTAAACTTTGAAGAAAAGCTGACCCTTTTATTCCCAGCACCAGCATCATCAAACCCATAAACAGAAGCAGGCTGCTGAAATCCTAAATACTTTTCAGCCAAATCAATATACTCAGAAATGGGTTGATCCCACTGAGATGCTCTCTCTTCAACCTCTTCCTCCGACCCTGCAGAAAACCCCCATATATTACACAGCAAAAAGTGAAGAACCCCAATTAAACTAATGGGGGAAAATACCATGGCAAGTCCAAGCTTGAAGACCGTCAGTGATGAAGAGGTCAAAGTGAGAAGGGAACCATGTGCCTTTTACGAATATTTGCTCCTTATTACCAATTTCCAGTTTGAGGCATGTCTGTTTCGGGTTTCCTGACCCCATTCCCATTGACAGACAAGAATGGCTTCTCTTCTTCAACTCACTCAGTTTGTGGAAGTTTCGACAAGATTGAACTTTACCGGCGCCTTATTGTTTGACTTCCTTCTACTACGTTTGGGGATTTAGCTAGAAGTTTAAAAAAATTACAGATAGACTCTCCTTCCTTTTAGTCTTAATTTCTGTTTATTTTTTTGGTCAGTATCTATTTTATAATTAAAATTGATATTGTTTTTATTTATTCTCAAAATCTATCAATCTCTTATTTTCCTCATTCAGCAACTTCTACTGAATCATCAACAAAATCAAGAATCAGATGAAAGGTAGTAGACATTGTTGGGATATATTACCCATGTTCGAGCCAAAGGTCCATGGCCTATTCTTATTCTCTTTTGGTTTTCAATCCTATTCGAAATAGGATTTGAATTTTTATTCATATTTGGTGTTGGTTTTGTCTTTTAATAAAGCATTGCCCATTATTTATAATTTAGGATGCTTGAGAGAATTATTCAAGGTCATTGGTGTTTGTATTCGAAAGGCAATATTATAGAAGACGGGTTTTTTTAGAGAACTTTCGCCAAGAGAAAAGATACAAGAAAAGAATTCTTTTTTGCTCCAGTTTTTCTCTTTGATCAGCAATCTTCAAATTGCATTTTTCTAATTATTTAACTATTAGATCTCATTAAAATTTTGACTGCGTATTTCTAACATCTTAGACTTTGATTTAAATGGTATAGATCGGATTTGCAGGATCATAATATTTATTTTTGAGTCCCAGACAGCAACTATATTTTAAGTTATTTCTCTCTATTTAGTTTTATCGGTGTAGCTATTTCTTTTCCTCGTGTTTGGCACTTATTGTATAGCCATTTGAAAAATTTAGTAACTCTTTTATGTTATAGTGGATCTATTTGGATCTTGGTGATTCCATGATTGTTACTTTTAATTTGAAGGAATTTTTCACGTTAAATTTGGTGTTCTTTATTTTCTTTATTCTTTTGATTACCACTTTCCATCATAACAAGTGGTATCAGAGTATTAGTTATATATCAAGAACTTTATATAGAAAAGCAAGATGAAAGATCTATTGATTGTGAAGAAGATGTATTTTCTCATTTTCATTGTTCATAAACCTGAAAATATAAATAAGGAAAATTAGGATTTTGAACACCAATAGGTATGTGTATATATAAGACAATTTTGCAACTATATAATAAATTTAAAATGCTAGGACATTATGAAAAAATTTAAAGACTATTTATGCATCAAAGACCGACAACAACAAGTTGTTGCTACTAAAGCAACGGATGACTTTCAAGTACAAGGAGGAAGGTCCGATTCTTAGTCATATAAATAATTTTCAAGGTATCCTGGTCAGTTTTCTAGAATGAGTGTCAATTCAATGATGAAAACAAGGATTTTGGCCTCTTGGAAAACTCTTCCTGTTTCTATAACAAAATTCAGCTCCTGGTAAAAAGATGATCATGGAATTTTTCAAGAGTGGTATGTTAAATAAAGAAGTAAGGATAAAATCTCAAGGCTCGTCCTCATATTTAGATATGTTGTATACAAAAGATCAAGGTAGAGATAAAACAAGAGGATTGAGGAATAGAGATAAAAGAAGAAGCAAGCCAAGGTTCAAGTATCAAAAACATTCATATCATTACTGTGAAAAAATTATCTTATTAAAAGGTTCTGCAACAAGTTGAAGTAAGAGATTAAAGAAGGAAAGAAAGAAGAAAATAACAGAAATGTTGTTGTTCTTGTTGTTTTAGTCCGAGATGGCCTTCTCTTTTCTTGTGATAAAGGCGAAATTAATTTTTATCCCAAGATACTAGTTGGATAGTAATTCTAGAGCTACATCTCATGTCACGCCGATGAAAAACTTATTTTTATCTTATACTTTTGTTAGTTATGGAGTGTTAAAGATAAGCAATGCTGGTGAAGTTAAGGTATATGGTGTTGGCACGGTTTTTTTGATGACTAATATTAAAACAACCTTAGTGCTTCAAAATGTCAAACATGCTCTAGACATTCCTCTAAATTTGTTCTCTGTAAACTAGACGATAGTGGATACCACAATGACATGCTTAATAGACAATGAAAATGCACTAAGGCTCATTAATTGTGACTCGAGGAAGAAAGTATTTTAACTTATACGCAATGCAAGGATCTATTCTTAGTGACTCTGTAAATTTAATGAAAAGTGACACATTAATTGTGGTACAAGAGGCTCAGTCACATGAGTGAAAGGGGCATTACGTATTTGGATAAGAAGAATTTTCTTGTCTGTATAAAACAAGCGAAGATGAAAAGATGTGTTCATTGTTGAAAAACAGATTAGAGTTTCTTTTTATAGTCATCCTCATTCAAGAAAGCCTGAATTCTTGGAGCTAGTATACTCTTATTTGTGTGATCCTTTCAAAGTAAAATCAAGAGGCGGTGTACTTTATTTTGTGACTTTTATTGATGATCATTTTCGCAAGCTTTGGGTATGTTTTTTAAAATAAAATAAAATACTTAGTGATTTTAAGAAATTTCAAGCCTTATAAGGGAGACGAGCTGGAAAAAAATTAAAATGCATTCACGCTACTAATGATGGAGGATATTGTGGTCTATTTTGTAACTACTACAAGTCGTAAGGAATTTTTCATTAAAAAAACTCCACTCAGAATGCCTCAATTGAATGACTTGGCAGAAAAGATGAATAGAACTTTAGTTAAGAGAGTTAGATGTATTCTCTTAGAGGATAAACTTTCAAATTTCTTTTGGACCTAAGCAGTTAATACGTTTGCTTATATTATCAATTTTTCTATTGCAGTTGCTTTGGATGGTGATGTCTCAAAGTTTGATTTGCTAAGGACGTTTTTTATGATCACTTGAAAGTCTTTGATTGTAAAACTTGTGTGCATATTTTACAAAACTAAGAGATTAAAATTGAATTTCACAACTAAGCAATGCATCTTTATTGGTTATGGTCAAATTGAGTTTGGGTATTGATTTTATGGTCCGACTAAAAAGAATCTTATCAGAAGTCGTGATGTAGTATTCTTTGAAATCAAATTATTAAATATGTTAACAAGACTGGGAATATAGATTCCCAGAATAATGGAATTTTAGTTAACGATGATCCAATGGTAATCAAAATTAAAATAATCATCAAGGTGTTAAACATATAAATGCTCTTATTGATGATGTTGTGGTTGATACATAATCTGCTCAGGTAACTAATTTGAATGCTTCTGAAATCTCTTTTAGAAGACGACTTGGAGAAGAAAACATCAACACATTATTCTTCTAATGAGTATGTATTTTTGACTGACATAGGAGAACCTAAAGGTTATAATAAAGACATGCAGATACTCATAGTTATCAGTGATTAGAATTCATTAAAGATGAGATGAAGTCACTCCACAATAATGGCATATATGAGCTAGTGAAATAACCGAAAGGTAAAAAGAACTTTATCGAACAAATAAATTTTTAAAATAAATAAAAATCAACATACCTCTGTGCCTAGGTATAAGGTGGAAATCTATTCATATGGTTCAAAGCTTAGCTGTAAATCTAGATTTAGAAGTTTAACAGATGAATGTAAAGACCATTTTTTTCATGGTGATATAGATGAAAAAAAGTTATATGAAGCAGCCTAAAGGCTTTGTAGTTTAAGGGGGAAAAATTATGTCTGAAAATTGAGAAAAAAATTGTATGGCTTGAAACAAGCTCCAAGGCAGGAATACTTGAAGTTTGAATTTATCATTAAAAAAAGGATACAAGAAAACTTCTTCAAATCACTGTGTACTCTTTCAAAAAGTTCACTGATCTTATTATTTATGTAGATGATATGCTGGTTGTTGGCAGAAATAAATTTAGGAGAGCAGTCCTTAAAAAGAAGTTAAGAAAATTATTTGCGATGAAAAATTTGGGGCCAACAATGAAAATTTTAGGCATACAAATTTACAAAAACAGAGATAAAAAGGAGTTATAATTATTCTAAAACAGTACATTGAGAAGGTACTCAATAAGTTCAATATGATAGAAGCAAAAATGGTTAATACTCCTCTTGTTGAATACCTTAAACTGAGTACGAGCTAGAGTCCATCCATAAATGAAGAGAATAATAGATGTCTTGTATTTGATACTCCTCTGCATATGATAGTTTGATGTATGCTATGATTTGCATTAGACCAGATATTACACATGTAGTTAGTACCATTAACATAGTTTTTTTAAAATCATAGAAAGAAACATTCGGATGCCGTAAAAAGGATATTGAGATACTTAAAGGGTATTTGTGATATGGAGTTATGCTTTAGTCTGAACTTGTCTTCTACACAGACTCTGATTTGGGAGGTAATCTTAATAATTCAAAATCCACTTTTGATTATCTGATCACTTTTGAAGGGGGTGGGGGACTATTTCTTGACTATCTAGATTACATAGGTGTCATAGTTTTATCCACTATTGAAGCCAAATATATTGTTATTACTAAAGGAGCAAAAGAATTGCTTTGGATGAAGGAATTTATGAAATATCTTGAATTTGAGCATTCAAGTTTCATGTTATTTTGTGATAATTGAAGTGTTATTTATCTCACTAAGCACTCCACCTTTCATCTAAGTCCAAGCATATTAGTAGAAAGTATCATTGGATTAGAGTGGCCATGGAAGAGAAATTATTTGGGGTTGAGAAGATACAAACTGATGACAATCTTTCAGATATGCTAACGAAGGTGGTGGTTGCAGAGAAGCATGAGTATTATAAAACTTTGGAAGGCATGAAGCCTATCAATAGTTCCTCCATTTGAAGATATATTTATCCCCTTGGCTGGAGGGGAGTTTGATGGGCTATGACCCATGTTACAACCAAATGCCCATGGCCTATTCATATTCTCTTTTGATTTTCAATCCTATTTAGAATATAATTTGATTTTTAGTCCTATTTGGAGTTGGTTTTGACTTTTAATAAAGCACCATTCATTATCTATAAATAGTGATGCTTAAAAGAATTATTCAAGATTCAGTGGCATTCATCTTTGAAAGACAATAGCGTAAAAGAGCAATTTTAAGAGAGCTTTCACCAAGAGAGAAGAAAAAAGAAAAGAGTTCTTTTCTGCTGTAGTTGATTTTTGTATAAGTCATCTTCAAATTGCATTTTTTGATTATTTATTTATTGAATCGGGCTGAAATTTTGATTGAATGTCCTAATATCTTGATCTTTAATTTGAACGCTGGAGATCGAATTTCGAGGTTCGCAGCATTCAGTTTTGAGTCCCGAACAGAAACTCTGTTTTAAGTTATTTCTCTCTATTTAAGTTTTATTGATATAGCTATTGCTTCTCCACGTTTGACACTTGTGGTATAGCCATTTATAGAATTTGTAACTCATTTGAATCTTGGTGATCCTATCTTTAAGTAGAAGGAATTTCCATGTTAAATTTAGTGCTGTCTATTTTTCTTATTTTGGGTTTACTCCTTTTCATCAAATGCAAAAAAGATAAAAGAAAAGTTTAGGTATATGTCCCGACCATTAACTCAAAATATAATGGTGTCATCTGCAGTGGAGAACTAAGTAAGATGTATATGTTAGATTTATTTATTACCCATAACATCAACATACAACTATTCAAGCAAAACCAAACTTTTCCTGAAGAATTTTACAACACAGACCAAAAAACGAACTAACATCTCCATAGACGTTCACTTTACAAGCAGTTAGTGGACCAAAAACACAGTGTAGTTTGTGTCACTGCAAAAAGCAAAAAAACTTGGATCAGAAACCTAGTAGCTCCACTGTCCTGTCTGAGAGAGTCCACAACACTGGCGCAAATACAGGAGTGATCCTTGGCAAAGTAGGATAAGTTAGCGTTCCCAGTAGAAACCAGTTGAAGCTCAAGAGAGCAACTGCATCAGATGTAGGTCTGTTCTTGATGGTTGAGAAGAACTGGACCACACTCCACAGTGACATACCGACGACAGCAAATAGCGCGAGAACAAGAGGCATGCATGCATCTTCAGCTTTCCATACTATCGTTCCAACTACGAGTGATAGTAATGCACTAAAAAGGGTCCGGGAAACAGCTAGATCCCTTCGTTGGTATAGCACATCACGCATGTCAAAATCCTCATAGGTGGTATGAGTACACGGCCGCTTGACATTTCGACAGGATCTGGCTCCCATAAAATCAAGGTTTGTACTTCCACTTTCGCTTTTATCTTCTTGCACTCCTTCCTGGTCGATGGCTACGCTCTCAATGCCACTTGATCTCCACAATGGAACACCATCCCTACAGCCTTGCATTACTTGGCCATCAAAATGGTCTCTTTGGTCTGGAAGTGCTTTACCATGAACTTCATTCAATCGTTGACTTTTCACCTTCAGATCCTGAAGCTATCACACCAAATACAAAGCTAAGGTTTCATGTCTCAAAAAGTGCAGTATCACGGGCAGAGAAAGTACTGGAACTTACAGGACCATTATAAAAAATGTCAAAGCTACCACTCTTCAGTGACCAATTTTCCTCTCTCTGTTAATAAGATTCAATTTGACATAGCAAGAAATACAGATCTGAAAAGAAAAAGGTTATCCAGCTGCAAACTTAGGAAACCAGATCCCGACTCATTACAAATGGGATGGATATCCAGCCGCAACACTAAGCTTAGTTGCATTGACTCAACACAGAACGAAGTTAATTTCTACTACATAAAAAGTTTATAGTCTATAAGCTGCATATTACAACTTCAGTCAAATTTATTAGGTAAAAATCAGCAAACAGTATTAGACGAGCAATTAAAGATTCAGCAAAGGCTTTCCTGCTATAACCCAAAATCAACTTGGGTCGCGAACACTTAAATGCTATTTGGGAGGACTTCTAGGCGCAATACCATCTCGGAGTGATGCTGAAAGCAAGAGAACAAGAAGGAAATATGAATCTTTAAGTCCTCTTGCACAAAAGATATATGTTGTTTAAAGTATTTGTGGTAAATGCACAAGGTAGTTGATCTATGAGTCTATAGAAGTTTCTTTAAGTATTCTCTATTTATTTTATTTCACTCTCGCCTTAGAAGTAGAGTAATGGAAGGCTTTCTTTTTCTTCCTTTTGCAAATACTTATTTTTACGAATAACCTTCACGGAGTATGGACCTAACATCTGGCAGGCACCTTATGTTCAGAATATATAATTACAATGTGATTTACGAGCTTTCTGCCGAAGCTTCTACTGCTTTATTACTGGTTTATACAGCTTATTCATAGACTTATCCTTCCTTTTACCTTTTCTCTGTAGATTAACTAACCACCTAGCACAATTTGGAGAACCCTGAGCAGTCACCATAATAACACTGCTCTTATTCTCATTCCTGATTCCTATCTATCTATATATACAAATACCATTAACCATCCAATGCCCTAAACACACAGACGTGGATATGGCAAGCTCTCCTGCATAAAGAAAAGCATAAAAGTCACCTTTGCGACACTCGGCACCGTCGGATCACTAAGGCCGACAGCATTCAGGCTGCTTCAATGGCCTTGTTTATACGATAGTATCTTTTCCTGTACAAGTGATTATATGAACCCTTTGTCTACTAATCAGCTCATCCCTTGCCAAGGAAAATCATGATGTGACAGTTAACGACAAAATACTAGGAATTTTGATATTACAGTCCCAAAATCATGGATATTACGCAAATGATCAACTTTCCAGCCCATCCAACAGGGTTACTCTTTCTTCAAGTCACACAGTTCCAAATATGTGTATTCCTTTGACACTTGCATTTATATTCTCCTAACTATGCTTTGCTTCTTTGTAGCATGGTAGAACTCATAGATGCTATAGCAGAACAATGGTACAACAGAACTGAGATACCAGCGGATAAAATGGAGCAAACGAGCGGTGGCATGAAAACTCCTATAAATTAAACATGACATGTACCCAGAATATAAACAGATTTTATCATTAAGTAGAGAAAGAAAAGAGGAAAGAAAGTATTTTCTACCTGGCCCTCCAATTGCTCAATTTTGACGATGGCCTCGTCATGTTCATCCTCAAGTTCTGCTAACATGACCTGCAGTATCTTTTTTTCCTTGATGGCTATTAGCAGTTTCTTCTCAAGTTCCTTCCTTTCCCAGACAAGGTTCTCAAACTCGGTCTGCATTTCCTGCAGATGCATCTCCAACTGCACATGTATTTTTCTCAAGTCAGTTGCTTTAAGCCACTCAAATAATCATTCCTCAAAATCAAAACTGGAGGCTATACCAATTTAAGACACTAAATAGATTACGTGACACTAAACGAAAGATAAGATATACCCAGTCCTTGCACCCAAGATATCCTAATAAACTGCAATTTATTTACTGGCAAGGTTTGAATGGAGAAACCTGTCAATTTGAATACAAGAGATCTTTACTGAGGAACATATTAGTAACTCCTGACTACTAAGGGGCAGGGGAGGAGCTAGAGTGGCGAACCCCCTCGACAAAAAATTACCATGTATATATAAGGTACTTTTAAAAAATTTATGTATATTAATAGATTTTGAACCTCCTCAAATGGAGATTAGAGGTTGGCTTAATGGTTGAATGGGTTCAAAATTGACCTTGAGGTTCCAAATTCAAATCCCAAACATTATATTTTTATTTTTTGACCCCCTGAGTGAAAATCCTAGATCTACCACTGCTAACGGGGTGGAAGATCTCAAAAGTTAATGTAGCATCGAAATTCTGTTTTATGGGAAATAGAACAGGAAGTGCCATAATGATACTAAAGTTGCTAAACATTTTTCTCACTAAAGAAATTATTCCACGAAACTGAACAGCATTTGGAATTAGAGCTACCTGTGAAATCTACCAAAATTATATTCAAGCTATATAGGTGAAAGTTGGAAAAAGGAGAAGTAAAACCCCCGTACAACCAAAATGGTTAAGCTAAAGCAACATGGTAATAACTACCTTAAACAATTGTTTTTCTATCAAGGAAGAGAAATTAGTGAAAGCTAATGCAAATGGGCCTTCAAAATGTTTTCAACAATTTAAGGTTCAATCATCAAATTTTGGAACACTATTTCTAGAGTTATAAAAGCATCTTTGCAAGATTGTGGAAACAATAAGATCTGATGTAAAAAAGCCTCCGATCCCCACTTGAAGCCCCTACAACAGAAGAAACACTAATGGTCTCTCATCCCCCATTTAAAACGATTGAGAAAGGAAACAAGGGTAACGACATTTTTATATGCACATATCTGGAAAATGTCCGTCGCGTGTACTAACAAGAGTTATACCAGAAAATGAGAAGAATAAATTCACGAAGCACTAGCATAAACACAAAATTAACACTATGTACAAAATGAGGGAAAAAACGGATGTGGAAGAAACATCCAAAAAACTAAAACATCAAAAGGACACACGATAAGCTTTACAAAATGAAACTCACCGCCCTTTCCCTCCGTAGAGCAGTTAAACTTCGTATAGGCAAGGATAGAATAGCAATAGCCCACACTATCAGTCTCCAGAGTAAGATGGCATGCAAACCCATAGCAGCTCTCAGCAGCTCTGTCCAAGTTTGGATAACAACGCATATCGTTCTCACACCGAAGAAACAAGTGAATTTGAGCAGTGACAAAGGCTTGATCAGCAAGATCATAACAGCGTTGACCAATTGAAGTAACTCTGCCATTTATAATTCAGTCAAATGTACACCATCTGCATAAAATGTTTAGCACCTCAAAATCTTGGTATAGAAGTTAATTCACAATGAACAAATTACACTCTTCAATAAGAGTACCAGAGATAAATATGACAAATTTAGAACACTCTTGGTATAAGGCCAACCAGCTTAAGGCTACATATTGAACCACAACTTAGAAATGTGTATAAAAATTATCAGGAAAATGGTTCTAGCAAATGATAGAAGTACCATGAAAATCCACAAATCTCATCTCAAAAATTAAAAAAACATTTGTCCTTAGAATGCAAGAGGGGATTCAAACAGTTCCAAGCTCACCGCTACCCAACCAGTTCAGCTATCTTGAGTTAATATGGAGTGGACCAATGACCCACAACCAGTTCAGCTATCGTTGAAAAGGTCCTGTGTAGTAAAACCAAGGAAATGAAAGTTCACTCTTCTCAGATTGAAATCCAATTTAAATATCTGCAAGACCAACACAATGAACCACTATGATTTTGTTTCTGGGAGACTATATGGAAGAAGAAAATTTCACCCATATTTTTTCATACAGATTGAGTAGTACTAATGGATATCATCAGTTTGCTTGAGACCCGATGAACAGGAACTGAAATTCAATACTACAAAGACCTGAAAAGCTATGTGTCATCAACATGGAACAAAAATAGGTAGAGAAAAACATCCTGAACCACATGAACAGGAAGGTGGTGAATGTCAACTTAGTTAATAATACCACCAAATGAGCATCCTCTTTCCTAGTTGCATAAATTTTGAGCAACTTCACAATAGATATATTTTCAACCACTAGGATGAAAGATATTTGGGCATCAAAAAAGGAAAGTCCTCACCAGTCACCAAAACAGTAAATGGGGGCTTGACATCAAGGTCCTCATTCAAATTATGTCATTTCATCGCCGAATCAAAAACTCATCATATTTCTTGACAGGTTGACCCAAAATCAGCTGGAAGAGCACTACACATTACCTGAGACCCTACATTAATCTCTGTTTCAAAAGCTTCCATGGGAGTAACTCATATTTTTAGGCGTGTTTTGTACAGCGGAAAACATAAAATAAATTCTTTAAATATGAATAGAATGACCTCTGCAGTGGAATAACAAAGATATTCTAATGAAACTATTTTATCCCACTCTTCGTGTGGACAGCAATCAGATCATTTTAACTAATACCTCATTATGGGATAAGGTTATATTCAAATTCTACCCAGAGATATTATACTTATCCCATATTTCAAACGAAACCTTAAGTGATATTCACCTCTTCCGCATCCCCCAACACAACTCATGCCACCCCTACAAAATTATTGAGCAATTTTCGTACTTTAATTTCTAGTGATATGTAAACAGAAAATATTGTCCTAAAAAGATTTAAAGCGAGTATCGGGCACAAGGTCTGCTTGAATTTGTTGTTAATTCAACATCTTATTTTAAATTTCAGCCTTATATAATGACAAAACTAATAGTATGACTTTGTTACCGGTCTGCTATTGCTATAAATAACTAAAATGGAAATAAAGACATACAGTCAACTTATCAAAGTCAACCCCTCCCACTTACCACCACCCCAGACCCAAAAAAAAATATATATAGAAACCCAAATAAACAAAATACACAAACATCAATCAACCACTGAATGAAACAAATTAGAAAGAAGCACATAAGTTGCTGCTAAAAAAAAACACACACATATATATTTAGCTAATTATAAGTGAAAGAGAAGAGAAGTTCTATTTATTTATTTTTTCTAAAAAGAAAAAAAGGAGAGAAAAGAGATTTACTTTGTGAGTAGATGGAGAATACGAAGCTTGAATGCGGAAGCTGGAAGACGAAAGACAGATCTTTTTCAGAGTGCGGGGTCGTTGAGAAATATAGTTGAAGTAGTCGGGTGTTGACACGTGTCATCCATTCTTCACAGATGGACACGTTATGTTAAAAAGAGATAAAGAGAATAGAGCCGCCACCTTTACAAATTGACATCAGTCCACTTCGCAAGACCGGTTATCAAGTCACTACACCTGATATTTTGATCTCTACTAGCATATAGTTTGTCCGTCCCATTTTATATATGCTTCTGTTTAATTAGTAGGGTATTTTGACAAAACTTTTCATAATTCAATTTGACTTACATCAAATTAATTTTTAATCGATCAAACTAAGTTGATAAATGGGTTGTTCGTAAGCTTATTCAAACTTAAACGAAGGGAACGGATTATATTTTTCTAAGTTGATTTTGCCACTTCTAAC
>JBDJHY010000097.1:6451334-6463396 GCA_039654485.1 Withania somnifera
CTAAAGCGGGTCTATCCTTTTTAGGCCCAAAGTGAGTCTATTCTCTTCAGGCCCAATGAAATTGGGCCAAAGTATCTGTACTCTACATTAGACACTCATTGTGCTCATGCTAGGAATTTTAACTTTTTGTCCTAATAATATTATTTAAATATATTTAATTTTTAGATTATTATAATGTTACATTTTATCTCTATTAAGAATTATATTATCAAGAACAACTTAAGTTTGAGTTTTGGTTATAAAAAATTATTCTATTTGAAGTGCTGGCCTTAAAAGTTAATTAAACATAAAAATAGCATAAAGAGCTCCTTTTTTTTTTTTCTTTTTTTCTCGCGTTCTTTCTTTTACTACCTTCTTCTATATAGATATATATCTTTCTTCTGGCTTCTTTTACTTTATTTGTTATATTTCTGGGTACATATAAATATAGCAACGCTCCTTCAAAGAAAGAGCAAGAATCAGCAAACAAATCGGTATGTGATATTTTGGGTACATTTCTTTTTTATTTATATGATCCTTTTGCATTTGGTTATGATGTTAATGTACATTCTGGGATAGATCTACAGATCTTATTGTGAATATGCTATTTTTTGCTCTCCTAGAAATATAGCCAATGTGAAGGTAATAATTGTGTTTAGAATAGTCAAATCTCAGAGGTTGATAAATGATGGGTTCTTTATAAATTCTTGAATTTGGATTTTAAAGTATGTCAAGATGTCTCATTGTGATTTTCTTGATATCTTTAGCTCCCTTTTCGTATAGTTATGCTGATATTCAAAACTAAAATGTAGCTGTATCCATCCTGTACCTTTTCATTTTTTCAGATAGGTACTCATTTTCTATGTAATGCATTCTGCAATTTGACATAATTTATACTGACCTACCTACCCCCTTTACACTTATTCATATGTATTTTCCTCTAGCTATATGTTTCTGAACCGGGCTACCCTTTTTATATAATGTATAAGTACATCTTTTCTGTTTATAGTTTTAGACTCACCAATGCATGGAGGTGTTATGGAGTCTACTTTCCCTCCAGAAGCTTTACAGTCTCGATTAACTATTGAAAACCAAAAAGTTCTGTCTCTTTCGATTAACTAAACTGCAATTGATTTTAGTATTACAAGGTTTCTCCCTTGCTACTTTTGTTACAAATGTGTGCTTGAAACTATATTTAATTTCAAACACACAATAACAATTACCAGATGCTGGAGAAAGTGACTCAGAGACTTCTGTCGTGGAGACAGTCCATTTTATACTGAAAGCAAATGTTTCTATGGAATGTGATAAAACCACTTCAGATTCATCATTTTTATCTGTTCTGGTGGTGTAGTTGTTCATTAAGGAATTGGACCAAATTAAGCTTCTAGTATAACCTTGATCTCAGGGAAATTTGGTTTTACTTTCATGAGATCTCTTTGTGTAACAATCAAGGTTCTTAATGGATATGAAAGGATTACAATTGTTAAATATCATAGAAATTATATAGAGCATTTATTTTCTTGGAACAATATGATTCTTTCGCCTTGTCTTCTGACAATGTATGTTTGGCACATCAGCATGCTGATTCCTAGTACCTCGGAGTCAATCTTAGTCCTTTTCGCTACTTACTGAGAAGCCTAACTTTCTTCTGAAGATGGTGTATCTTAAGTTCATTTTACGCACAATTTAGTAGTGGGTCAAAACGAGGATAAATGCTCTTCTAACTGCAAAATTCACAGTTAACTATTGCCAGATTTTGCCTATTATTGTTTATAAAGTATAAACCCTAGTTTCCATGCACTTGCTTATTCATCAGTATGCATAGGTTGTTTAAATAAATAAATAAAAACCTTGATATCAATATATCATCGAGCATGCAGAGAAGAGGAAATTTTCAATTGTTACTTTGATAAATAATTATTTGATTATTACTGAGAGGTCCTATTTCTAAAGCAGGAGTCCTTCTGATACTAGAGTGAGTCCTTTGATACTAGAACTTACTACCAAAATGTTTTTGGGTTTACTAACTCCAGAGGAACCATTCAAACCTGTTTGTATAAAGAAATCTATGTGGTAACTGTACAGAGTTATTAATACATAAAGAAACAATTCTAGGAAAACAAATCAACCAAATTACTTTACCAATTCTGATGATGGATTCAAAAGATATTCTTGCATGATGAAGCCCTTAGCTGTAAGTAATGTTTTCTTAATTTATTGAATTTTTTTTTCAGAGGTTGATGGGGTTCGAAGTTGCAGATTCCTGTATGGAAAAGGAGCAAGGTGGTATCATAAGTTACTCAGATGATGTTTCTCTGGATTCAAGTTACATGAGACAGAGTAATCAAGATGTATTGCATTCATCTGAGCATGTTATTGGGGAGCAGAGAACTGATATGCTGAATGAGAATGTTGGGATGAAGGAGTATGAAGTGAAGGAATGCCCAGCTGATATGTCAGTTGAGAGCAAACAGGAACAAGATCGTCCAAGCTCAAAGGTAAAAGATGATAACTGGAGACCAAAAGCTTCAGTGAAATCAATAACCAAATCTGTTGCTGGAAGCTGTAAAACGAAGTGCACTGTACCCCAACCATTTGCTCTGGCAACTGAGAAGCGTGCTTCTCATGGAACACGTTCTGTTAGGAATGATGCATGTGACCTGAGTACTGCACAGAAGCCATCTGAAGCAAATAATTTACAAGTCCGAAGATATGTACAAAACCAGGTCAATCCCCTATGCTTCACGTGCTCTTTGAGCACTGTCTACTGGGTTATGTCATTAAAGGGAGAGGATGAATCTGAAGCACTTGATCTTGCAAAATGACAAAGTTCTCGTGTTTTATTTTGCTTCCATTTTGGTTAATGAGAAAACTGACTTTTCACTGAGAAGTCCATTCATAACTATTAGAATTAGTGTCTATAGATCAAACAACATGTTCAACCGTGGCCATTATGATCTGTTTCAGGTTTCCTTGTCAGTTGCGCTTAAGAAGCCGCAATCTGATAGCAAGAAAAATTCTGATGAAGAAGACTGGTCAATTGCCTCTTGGTATAATCTTTCTCCTTTGATCTAATTTGATTAGGTCTTCGCTTTTCTGATGTGTGTCCTTATTGGATTCTTCTTTGCCTTTTGGTAATTTCCTCAACAATGAGAAGTGATGTGGTATCAGCAAGAAAATCCAGGGTCACTGCAGCAGCAGCCCCAGTATTTCGGTCCTCTGAACGTGCAGCAAGAAGGAAGGAGGTAGCTATTGATTTGCGGTTCTGCTTAGGACTGTTGAAACAGCTGACATAGTTCTAATAGTGTGATGGGTCGCCACCCCATTGTTCCCCCTTGCTTATCCTCTCTAAATGATCAAAACAAAATAACAATGGAAAAGGAATTTCCATTTCTCCTTGAAGGAAAAAATCTAAATCTTGGCTAATTCTAGTTTGCCTTTTGTTTTTCCCCTTCTTGCAGTTTTACTCAAAGTTAGAGGAGAAACATCAAGCTTTGGAGGCTGAGAAAATTCAATGGGAGGAAAGGACAAAGGTAAGTGCCTGCCTTGTTACTGTCACCTGATCCTATGAAAAAGCAGAATACAGATTAATGAAAATGATCCTACAGAAATTGAACTAATGAATGTTTTATCAATCAATACATTTTTTAATTTCATTCTACTTTCCAGCTCTTAGGTAGTGGTATGGACTGCGTACATTCTAGCCTCCCCAGACCCCACTATGTGGGAATATACTTGGTACGTTTTTGTTGTTGTCATTCTACTTTCCAAATGTAGGAAGAGAGAGAAGCAGCTATGAAGCAGCTGAGAAGGAATTTGTTGTTTAAGGCAAACCCTATGCCGAGTTTCTACCATGAAGGACCTCCACCTAAGGCTGAACTGAAAAAGGTACTGCATTCTCATCACCAATAACTTATAGTAACATCAACTTTTAGTTGAGGCTTACCACAATTTTTATCTGCTGTGTTAAGGTTATGTTAAGTTACTGATCTGTTGACATCCCCTGTTGTTTATCAAATTAACCACCTTGTAATTTTAAGCTCCTTTTCCTTTGTCCTGCAGCCACCACCTACCCGTGCAAAATCACCAAAGTTTTGCAGAAGGAAGAGCTGTGGTGACACAGGTGGCTTGGATAAAGATGTAGGATCTTATGATAGAGGAAGTCAGCATTTGCTTGGTTACAATGCAAATACCTGCTTTGCTTCTAGAAATAGTAAAGACCGTCTCAATATCCGAAGGGGTTCTCCTACTTACAACTTTAAGGGTGAGTCCAATCATGCAGAGGAGACAAATGAGCCATGTATGACTAAGATGCAAGAAGAAATGAATATGAATATTAGCGTTCATTCTTGAGTCTTTGGTGAGTTGTAATTTAATAAAGTGAGAGCCGCTATTTTCTTGTATTTTGCTTCTTGTGACAGCTCTAAAGGCAGTCCATTGACTTCTTATTAAAACTGCAAAACCATTCTTTGCAGTTGTCTATGTAATATTAATTTATTAAGTGTAAATTTCTATAAGTTATTCTCATTCTTGTGTAAAGAACTATAAATTCTGTATAAATTTTAGTATATTGCCTAACGTGCACTTCTTACTTGTTTAGAATATTCATCTTTGTATTGTAATTTGAATAATATCATTTGAATACTTTTGCTGCCGGTCTCACCATAGTAGCGATTCAGTGTTACTTGTTTTGGTCTAATCTTAGAAGTCATTTGCAGTCCAGTGCAGGAACACAAGGTCAGTGGTTGTACTTATTGAAGGAATACAAATTGAGAGGCAGAGGGCCCATTAAGATGTGCTTTAGTAGTGCTGAAAACTTTTGTTTTCATCAATATGGGTCGGAGTAATGATGAAAAGTTTGGAAAGCAAAAGGGGAAGCTGTAAATGGAGCGTAAAGCAAATTACATTCAAGTGTTCGTGTAGATATTCTGAAAAATATGATTAGAAAGTGACTTACATATGTGGAAGCAAAATCACAGTCAAAAAGGTTCAAATCTTAAAATCTGTGTATGCTTTTCAAATCTTGAAGTTAGTGTGAATTTTAATTTGGTATATATTATTTAATTTATTGCACATCATTTTTATATTATTGGATTTCTTAAGATTTTGACTATGGCCTATAAAAAAAATTAGTATCTGGGTTTATCTTCTTCAGTTGGGTCAGGTTTAGTGCTTTATAAAGACTTTAGGTATTCTCTGGCTGATATAATATGCGAACATCTCTTATTATATTTGAGTGATGTCACTGAGTCATGCTCCTATTTCGCATTTAATTCAATTCCAAGCTAGTTCTGATTTCTGATGGTAGTATCTAAAACAAACAGAGTACTTGATGACATCCTTCCTTTATTATTCGAAAATTAATCATTGTCATAGATGGATGGATTTTGTAACATGAGTGCTCTTACCATTAGGTGGCTCTCTCATTTTTTTCTCCGGTTTGGCTAGGGTACCCAGTGTTCTTCTGTGGACATTTATTTGCTTGGCATCTGTTTCTCTTTTTAAGTTGGATTATAGAAAAACATCCCTTATACACTCTTTCTCATTATCTTACTAATTAACACACACACAGGGAACACCCTTAGTATTCTCACACTGTTTTCCTTAAACAAGAGGATTAAAAAACTTCAACTGGCCAATAATGCTAGATTCTTGATTGCTACTCTTTTTGGTCCCCAAATATTAGTCGTTTAGATAAATTATTGTTTCAAAACATTTGGCGTTGAAGATAATGTTACGATTTGTAATGCTATTAAATACTATTTTTTAAAGGTGCACAAAACTACTAAAAGACGACGCACTATTCGTCATAGTGAAGAGAGTTGATGAAACTTTTTTGTGGCTATAAAGGGTAGTTTTGATTTCAAAGGTAATTAGTTGTTCTAAAAGAAATCTTCCATTGATTTCCAAGATACAGAGATTATTATTCATTGCAAGTGGCGAATATTGTTAGTTAATTTTAAAAATTAAACCCCTTAACTAAACTAAGCAATTATATCTCTATTTCGTACCTCATAATTCATAATGATGAATCTGTTTTTGAAAAAGGTTCAGCAGAATTAGCATAATGTTAGGAAAAATTACTCAAAATTTAACTCTACAACTCACAATTAATTAATATCACAGTAATTCCTTAAAATTTTAAAAATCACAGGTTTCTAATTAAACTCACAAAGTAACTGCGAATGTATCAGTAAAAAAAAGTATGCATAAGTGTTTCTGTAACTTCATACAGAAAGTATATGTGACTTCATGCAAAGTATCCGATACAAAATATCTGCTAAGTAATGTATCGATGAGGAAAAAACTATTTATTTTTTATAATTTATGAAAGATATGTGATGAATTGATATTAGAGTGTAAATGAGTGTGGTTTATGTAAGTTTTCCTTAATGTAACATGATAATTTTATATATTAATTTAAGCCCAAACACATACTTGGCTCCTTAAACTTGCCAAATTTTTTTATTTAGATACTTGAACTTTGTCTTATTTCAATTGAACACAAAACTATATATAAGTTTATTTATTTCTGCCAGACACAACAAGCTGACGTGACATGTTTCTCAAATAAACATGTGTACTTATGTGTCTGATGTGTAAAATATTATTTCACATATTAAAAAAAATGTCAGATAGATAAAATCTACATTAAAGGGGTGAAATTCATTCAGACAAATACTTAGGGCTGAAAAAATTCAGAGAAAATTCATGTTTTCTTTCCATTTTCACTTGATATTCAGTCGTTTCGCACAAAATTAATACTCAAAATAGAATCACTGTTGATCTATTCAAACTATTTTAGGTTATTAATTATGTCTGCTATCATAAAATTTTATGCAAATGAATTAGCATAAAATTGCTAGAATAAACCAACAATGATCCTATGTCAGTATTAATTTTGTAAGAAAGTATGTCAAGTCAGCTTTTGTCTGATAGGAACAAACTTATATATAGTTTTGTTTTCAAATGGAACAACACAAAATTAAAGTTTCTAAATGAAAATTTTGGTTAAGTTTAAGAGGCTGGATATGTGTTTGGCCTTAATTTAAAATAGAAAGAAATGTCCCATTAATGAGTTAAAGCATAAAGCAGATAACTACTATTGTTCTCACCAAATTTTTGAAAGTGTAATGAAAATTAACTATAATCAAAATAAATAAAAAAGTAATTTTTATTAATAAATTTTGTGGGTATAATTTTGTGACTCTTTTAATTCTTCTCTCCTAAATATCTTCATAATTTGAAGACCGTCAGTAGCACGTTTCTTGAATGTAGGATGATTTATACCTCCATGACATTCGTCATTTCAGGTTGATTTTGAGAAAAATTTTGTTAACCACTCCTTTGAAGAAATACATCGTAGATGTTCTGACTTTCTCTAATATTTTCTAAATACCTCTAAAATGCTATGTAACTCTCCTATTTATATATTTAGGGAATAGGCAAGGTTGATTGTGATTGGACGAAACATGTCATTTCCACACTTGACGACTTTTGGTTGGCTCTTGAATTTGACTACGATTGCCACTCCATTTTAACATGTGGCACCATCTTGTTGGTCTTGACTTTGATGAGGATCCCATGTTACCTTGACACGTGGCATGGATTTGAGCTTCAAAGTGTAGTAGACTGTGAACTTGAATTTGATAAAATTGACTTATTAATTTTGTAAAGTCCAAACTAATTATTCAATCCAAAATAAACATGGATTTAATCCAAATTTTGTACGAATTTAATCCAATAAAATTAATGTGTCTGCAAATGCCCTTACTTCAAGGATTGTCGAAGTGCAAACTTATCGAGTCTTGAAGTATCACTAAGGTTATGCACATGGAAAGCAAATCGCCTTGATTAAAATCATTTTTTAGGTTAAAAAGCACGCTAAAACGTAGCATTGCCCAACATGACAACTTAGGTCAAACATAACTTTTTTTTAATCATCTCCTAAAGAATATTGGCACGAGTTTGAATCATAATTGACTTAAGGGAAGAATTGCAGAGTTATATATGGCACTACAATTCTACTTAAAATTGGATAGTATCGAATGACATGTAAGGTCCTAAGTTTGGGTCCTTAATATAAACTCCTCGCTTGCATGCCAATGATAGAGACTTTAATATGCATAGTTCTCTTGTAAATTGAACAATGAAGATCCAAGCCTTGCACGTTCATTGTAATAGCCCTTAATGTCATTTTTCTGTTTTTTATAATTTTTGACTGTTTTACACCTCTCGTAGTTGTATTATTCCAAATTAAGTGTGGTTTAATGGTTGGTTTGCGAGCTGGATGAGATTTGATGTAAGTTTTTGGAATTCTTAAGTTTTAGGGCTTTAAAGTGCAAAATAAGGAACTTTAGGGATCATCTGGAGTTCGGGACCTCAAAATGAAAATCCGTCAGTTCTAGCAGCTCTAGAATGTCAATTTTGATCCAGCATCACCTTTGTTTTTAGTTATAACTCATTCGTGGTGATTTTGAGTAATTTGACGGCATAAAGTGGAGTTTTAAGTGAAATAGTTGACTTTGGTCAATATTGGGACTTAGGGTGCCCAGATTGAAAATTTGATGATTTTGTTGAATACGGAAGGTAATTTTTGGTCTATAATGAGGTCTTTTATTTTTCATAAGCCCTAGGGAT
Organism: Withania somnifera; assembly: GCA_039654485.1. Classification (NCBI taxonomy): domain Eukaryota; kingdom Viridiplantae; phylum Streptophyta; class Magnoliopsida; order Solanales; family Solanaceae; genus Withania; species Withania somnifera. The sequence continues at coordinate 6,459,957 of JBDJHY010000097.1, forward strand.
ATTTTGGTCTTTTTTGGTGTTTTAAGTTAAAATTAACCCTTCTGAACAAATTCTGATGGTCCATTCAGAGTTATGTTTATGTTGTGTTTTACTTTTTTCTACTGTTGCTGCTGTTAGTGCAGTCAACAGGTCCCTTCCGCATTCGTGGTGGGTAATGGGGTTTGGCCTCTGCATTCGTGGTATTGTGACCACATTCGAGGAGGGTACTGGGACTTGGTTTCCATGTTCACGGTACAGTGACCGCGTTCGTGGTGAATACACGATAGTTCAGTGTGACAATTTTAAAATAGAATTCTCTCGTTTTGGCTCATAGCTTTCATGCAAACCCTCTCTAAAACCGTTATTTTGGAAAAGATTGATAGAGAAAATTGAATATAATCATTGGGTAAGTTTTCTAATCATTTTTTCATCAATTCCTCATCACTCTAAAATGTTTTTACATCAAAATTTTATGATTTTGAATCCCAAGATAGTGAGTTAAAAGATGAACATGAAAATGATAAAAACTTAAAATTTTTGCTATGAAATGAAACGAGTTTATAATAAAAACTGATATTTATCTTACTCAAAGAATGAATAGCGTTATTGTATGATCAAGTTTTGATCTTGGAGCAGTGGGTCTGGGGTTAATTTTTGAATAAATCTTGACTATTGGAATTTGGGTGTTGATAGTTTATGTTTTCTTGTATGGGTAATTAGATTGTCCATGTTTGAAGGCTATTCAAATGGGAAAACCGCACGAAAGCTTGGTTCTTTGAAATATAAGGCAAGTTGAGGTTTATATGATTTTTCTATGAAGTGTTAAGGATTATTTGCTAATTGCTTTGTGATTTAGGTGCGATGGGTACATCGGAGATTAGCATTATCAATCATGTTGGGTTTAAAATAAAAAAGTTTAAATAATGGAAACGCTTGATGAAATTTTTGAATAATATATATGTATTTGATTGGTGTTGTGAATGGCTTAATTTGACTCTAGTTGGAAAGGATATCTTGACAAAGAATTAAAGCTATGCTTTATTGATGAAAATGCCATTATTGATATCTCATAATAAAAATTCATGATGCCCGGGAGGTTAAATTAAGATAGAGATGTAATTTTTGATAGCGATTTCCCATAGGATGCTTATGTTATTGGGTTGAAATCTCAAATTGTTATATTCTCATGATTTGTCTATGATAATTGCTCACTTTGTGATATTTTGTCATGAAACGTGGACTGAAATGAGTTGATAGACAATCCGAGGTCCTTGTCTAGGTGTCCGATTTTGGTAAACAATCTGAGGTTCTTATTTGAATGTCTGAAGCAGTTGGAAAGGTAGTTCAAGGCCTTTACCTGGATGTCTGAGATATGGATAAAACCGTCTGAGGATTGTGTCGGAGGTTGTGATATGCATAGTCCACGGATCTCACAAGTCTCCTATGGGTACTAACTGATGATATAAATGCTAGGAGGTGGGTACATGAGATATACATGCATTGAGTCGCATTGACTATATGTCCATATTGATTGATTCGTTGAGATTCCTAATATTAATTTATTTATTGATGATTATCTGACATTGACTGATTTCTTGATATTATTTGTTATTCGATGGATATTTGTAATTATTTAGGCGTTAGATGGTTTCCTGTGATATCTGTTGATACTGATTTATTCTATGGACTGGGTTGTTGTATACTATATAAAATATTACAGGTTTTAGTATTCAGAGGATAGGTTGGGATTTAGGGATTTTATTTTTTTATACTTAAACCAACCTAGGATGTTACTGAGTACCATTGTTTTATACTCACTTCTTGCCCTTTTTGTACTTTTGTGTAGGTGTTGAGCCCCGAACTTAGTGATTATTTCCCCTACCATTCTAGACAGAATTCGAGGATTTAGAGGTAGCTGACTGACCTTTCATAAGTTGCCAAGGATTCCTCATCTATCTTTACTATATAAAGATTCTATATAGACATTTAGATTTTCATGTATTTAACTCTATAGAGGCTTGTGAATGGTAACACCTAGTCCTTGGGATTTACGCTTATATGTATTTATATAGTTATGACTTTCGCAATTTAAAGGTTGTTTATAGTTTATTTCTTCCTTTATCTTATTGTCGTTAATTTGATGACCTATCGAGTTTCGGAAGGTAGGTGCTGTCATATCCACTTTTTAGGGTGTGAAAAATTGGTATTAGAGCTTTAGGTTCATAGGTCCTATTATTCATAATCTAAGTTTAGTAGAGTCTCACGAATCGGTGTGGAGACGTCTGTTACTTATCCTCGAGAGGCTACAAAAATTGTAGAAAACCATCTCTTCATTCTTTCGTTCCTATCTAGTGTGGTTGATTCGTGTATGATGAATCCTTGCATATTTTTTTTCAACATATGGTGAGAACCAGGGCTACAGTCGACGGAGCATATGTTCCCTAGGATATACCTAATAATGCCCGGGAAACCATCATACCATCACAGCAGTTTACAAGGAGTCAAGCTTGAGACCTCCAAAAAATCGAAGCCTTGTTCAAGCACAAAAATTTGTTGGACGCTGTTCAAGAGCCACATGGCTTGATCTATAGCGTTTGGAGACTTGATGAAGGAGTTGGAAAACTTGGAATAGATCGTCTGGAGACTTGATCAAGGAATTGGAAATTTTGGAAGCCATTGAAGAACTATTTTGGAGGCTTTAGAAGACTTGGGAACCTAATGTGCAAGGACCCAAAGTTTGAGGAACTGTTTATCACTTTGAGTCACTTTTAGGCCTAAGTGTAATAACTGAAACTTGGACCCCTATATATATAGATGGCCTTTCAAATATTGAGTTTAGTTTAATTTGGATGATAAAATTTTTAGATTAAATTCTTCATTTTGGGTGTAATAGTTTAGCTTAGAATTCTAAGTAGCAATTAGAATTTCCTTTAGCGATCACATAATTGTAGTTGAGTGGATTAAAGTGGGCCATTCCTTAATTACTCGTAGAGCATTTTACTTAGTTGAACATTTGATCTTCAATTTATGGGTGAATCAATTGAATGTCTCGTGTCGATTGAGTTGGAATTCAATTACGGTATGATTTCGTATTGAATTTCGTATATTCTTTACTTTTGTTTTCAATTTTGTTCTTCTCCATCTTCAAATTCATGAACCGTATTCTTTTATATCAGAGCCTAGGATCGTAATTCATTTCATCGGATTATCCTAGGTTATAAATCTCAAAATCACATAAAAATTTTGATTTTTTTAAAAATTTCGATCCGAGTCAAATTTATAGGTGATTGTTGATTTTGATTACTTGGCATTGTTCTCTTAGTATTTTGGGTTATGTATCTTAAATTTGGATTGATTTGGAGTTGAATTTCCATATCTACCATTATTTGAAATTGTGATCAACTGAAGAAGATTTGAAGGTTGAAAAGTTGAAATTCATCAATTACAAGGTGCAAGGATCA
>JBDJHY010000097.1:6495914-6506747 GCA_039654485.1 Withania somnifera
TATATATATAACTTGTAATAAAAGAGTAAATGGATCCCCGGGTCCATAATCAGGTATTTGTGGACTTAGGCCAAGAACAATAGGCCCAATGCTGAGTCCCCGGGTCCATAATCAGGTATTTGTGGACTTAGGCCAAGAACAATAGGCCCAATGCTGAGTCAATTAAATAATGTTGGAGCAATATTCTGGGCTGGCCTATTGTTGGTTATGCCCAAATTCAATCTAGAGAAAAGCCCTTGTAACCTTCTAAATGTAGATATATTAGTAGTTCCCCTTCCCACCAAAACCCTAGCCTCTACTGAGTGAGTTCCCCATTCCATCTCCACAACCATGGTAATTAACTATCTTCAAACATTTCACTTTTTTTCTCTTTCTGTTTCAATTCGTATACAATTTACCTCTGTTTTTTTTCTTTACAGGCGGATGTTGAAACCGATGTTGCAGCAGGACAGCCCAAAAAGAGGACGTTCAAGAAGTTCAGCTACAGAGGTGTCGATCTCGATGCTCTCCTCGACATGTCCACTGACGAACTTGTCAAGCTCTTCAATGCTCGTCCTCGCAGAAGGTTAAGTTTTAACATTTTCATATGGACATGAAGATTTAGTGTACGTTGATTACAAAAATGAATTGTTTTCTACAACTTTGTTCTTGTCCTTTGGCACAATAACAACATGCCCTGTATATTCCCACATTGTGCGTCTGGAGAGGGTAGAGTGTACACAGTCTCCCAATCACTCTCTCATGGGTGAGTGTGAGTTAGGAGAGTCTGCTTGTGATAGACACCGGCTTAAGACAAAAATGATCCCGCAAATAACATAATACAAGAACAAGTAGCATAACTAGCCGATAGTAAGAAGATAACATATAGTAACAAAAACAAGTCTACCACAAAATAGTGCTATAATCAAATTCAAGAAAAAAGCACTATGATTCCTAGTACGGCTAACACAACAATGCTCTCGTATTGTCTACCTTACTACCCTACTATGAAACTTATACATGTATTACCTAAGTGGGCTTTCAAAATTGTAAATCTAATGTCGTATTAATTTATACATGAATTACTAACTATTATTATATAACTTGTATATAAATTATACATGAATAAGTTGAGTATTTTCTAATTAACAAATTACCCCTAGTACTTGATGCATATCTAGGTTATATATCAAGATGTCGTTATTTTTATTTATTTCTTAAACGTGAAGGTATTACAACAGCTTTATTTTATTGTGTAGTCAGATTATGTTTAATTTGATGTGTACGAGCTTTTGTGCCTTCGTTTCCTCAGATGTGTGGAGATATTTGTTGATGCTTCTTCAGTTTCAACAAAAAAAGATATTTGTTGATGCTTCTTGTTGAGTGGTTTTTTATTTTTATTTATTGTAGGTTCCAGAGAGGTTTGAAGAGGAAGCCAATGGCCTTGATCAAGAAGCTCCGCAAGGCGGTAGGCATATAAAAATTTCAGTCTCTTTTTTAGTTGCTTGTCCTGTGAATGGATTTTTTTCCGTCTTACGTTTAATGACCAACTTCTACATTTTTTATGATAGATATTAGTGCTTAAGAATTTGCTCTATACCCTTCTTGGTGGTGGGATATTTTGGAATGCTACATCATTGAATTTGATAAAGCTTAAGATAGTTGTTCAACTGTATATAAATGTACTTAGCTTTCTTTTTATGATCTGTGGTATCCAAGGTAGTCTCTTGCATGGTTGCTTTGCATTGATAACACAAATGGATTCATGAGGAGAGTATTACTTGTGGTCCCGCATTTTATTGGATGGATCATGCATGTTCTTTAAGTGTTTTGATTTTTTCCAGTCTTTTCCCTTCTATTTACTTGTGATCTTTTACTTTGTTGACTTAGCTCTCTCTATGGAAATTTTTCACCCCAAAAGCTCATTGTTGGTCACTGTCTAAGATTGGTCCAGGAACTGTACCTTAATTTGGTATTGCGGTGGGGTAAAGTAAGTTCTATTAAAAGCCTAAAACAAGCCCTTTTCTTGCTCAAATCATCTTAATCCACAATGAATGAACATCTTTTCAACTCAACCCGATTATGAAACCCTCTATTGTTGAAGGTTTAAGGTGGGGAGAGTGGTGGTACTTATTGGAATGCAAATTTTTCGTTCTTTTGCCTGACAGTATGACTTATTTGGCACCTTCCATACATAAACTGAAGGGTAATCTTTAAATGTGGGTGATAACAACAGGACTAAAATTCTAGTCAGCCAAAAGATATTCAATTCTGACTGATGTTTTTTTTCTGGATCTCCTTCATATTTAAGCATGCCCAAGTCCTTATTTTTATACTTACATATGTTTTTGTGTACTTACATATCATCTCTTTGATGGTGCAAATAAGTGAAACTTCTACATATCTTAAAAAGCCCCAAAATATATGGATAAGCAAATTATGACTGAAAGGATTCTAAAGATATATGACTGCCATGTAAAACGTCTTTAGTGCATACTCCTGGTGCTGGACTCCCTTAAAAGGCTTGAACGTATGCATGAAAAGTTTGTTTAGAACATATATTAGAAAGGCTTCTGCTTGATTCTCTTGCTTTGAAGCCTGATTTTATTTTGTAATACACAGTTGATAGCTGTATCTAGATGAAGTTTGGTTTTAGATAACAAGTAGTCCCATTTTGATGCAAATAGATTTACTTGAGGGGTTTTGGTGGAGGGAGAAACCAATTTTGTTTTCTGTTTTTGTTTGCATTTGCTTTAGTTAAACATTGATCTTCATGTGAGTCCAACAGAACCTCAATAAGTTGCTCTGTTCGGCTAACTTTGCCCTTCAAATTTCAACGGCTGAGGCTGAAATTTGTCCCAAACGAGTGACCCACGGATAGCACCATAAGGTTGATCAGGGAATCACCTTGGTTTGCGCTTCTCCTGAAATTTAGCTCTGGATGGCGGCTGTCCAGGGATATCTTATTTTATTGATATAGTAGTAGACGAAAGAATTTATGTATGGTGAACCTCAGTGTCATAGCATGTTCTAGTTGGTTTTTTGAGGGTTTGATGTTTACATTGCTTATCCAGTCGCTGCCAAGTTAGGACATGTTCTACATTTACTTTCTCCTCATGTTCCAATTGAAATGAAAATTCCCTTGATTTCTTGTGTTACTTTCTTTCTCTCTCTGGTCATGTATTAATCTTGTTGCATATAATGTGGTATTGCCTATTCTTTGTTTAGACTGCTACATTATTTATTTGAGCGTTTTAATGCAGAAACGTGAGGCTCCACCAGGTGAAAAGCCAGAGCCTGTCAAGACTCATCTGAGGAACATGATTATTGTTCCTGAGATGATTGGAAGTGTCATTGGGATTTACAATGGAAAGACATTCAATCAGATAGAGGTCAAGCCTGAGATGATTGGCCATTATCTGGCTGAGTTCTCGATCTCATACAAGCCTGTGAAGCATGGAAGACCCGGTATTGGTGCTACTCACTCATCAAGGTTCATTCCTCTGAAGTAATATGGGATGTTTGGTTATCTGGTGAATCTTTTTCTAGAATTTTGATGAAGGTTTTGGATTATGAATGAGTTAAGTTTGGGGTAGCTGTGGTCAGCTGATAGATGTCATTTTTATTTGTTTTTGTGATGACATTGGTGTCTGGTCGTTTTTAAATGCTCAGTTTAAGAGGGCATTATGATGCTTACTAGACTATGATGCCCAAGTTCTCTCCTGATTTCATAACTCATTCAAGTCTTCTCCTGATACTTACCAGTTGATGTATGGTTATGCTAGAACTTGCTGCACTCTTCCCTATCTGCAAACATCTTGTCCAAAAAGAGTAGTAGTGTTGGGGTTGGCGGGAAATTTTCATTTTGGAGTTGCTCTGTGCAGAAGTTGTTTTAAGTTGTGGAATTAAATGGTGTCTGATAGGTTCTGATTTTTTTTTTGGGGCATATGCTGAACTTCATAAAACACAATTTTCCAGTAGCAAATTGTACATGTAAACATGTTTGGTGTCAATGGCATGTGCCATGTTGGGAAGGTGTCCAAAAGAGCTAGATCGTACCAATAAGGGGTCGTTTGGTACGATGCATAAGAAAAAGAAAGATAATGCAGGCATACGTTGTATATTATTAGTACTTAGATATGTTTTTTGAATCCATGTATGACTAAGGCCAGTATTAGCGATATAATGTATTTGGTATTGAGGTGTCTATAATTAATATATAGAAAATCATAGTATTAGTAATACAGAGGGTTTTGATGCATTAATGCATTCATTAGTATGGTTAAAGATACTATTGAACATCTAACATTTTTCATGTCTTTCCATCAACTTGTGTAGGGTATTTTTATAATAAATAATTTTTAAAAAAATCATTACATGCATGGTTTTTTTAATATTCCAAATCAAACATAACATAAGAAAACGAATAAGTATAATTAGTATCAGCATTAGTTATTCTTGCATAATTAGTATCAACGTTAGTTATGCTTATACATTCTGCCGAATGACTCCTAAGAATGATCGCCTTTTGACATCTTGAGTGTCATGTCATCAAGCATTTCTATTGAAACTTTGGAATCGTAAATAGTAGTATTGCATAAGAATTTCTTGAAGGGAACGTGACCCAGGTGGAAGTCAATGAGAAAGAAAACAGAGAATGTGAAGTTATTCTCTAGGTCTCTAATTATTTTATTCGACTCTTACACCGTCTGCTAAGCAGCCTTTTGGATCTGGTTAATGTATAGCTTATTTGAAGAGATAAGGAAGGTGTGTAGTAATAATATTATGGTTTATTGTCCGGTCGAGTGTCTACCACCTATTCCAACCGGCAAGGTGACCACCACCTATTCCAACCGGCATGGTGACCAGGATCAAACGAGATCAAATGTCCGGTCAACCGTTGCTGAGAGATTTGCTTAGGAACATCAGGCTTTGTTCCAGTAATGGTGTAATAAGCACCCCGAGGTGAGGTCTAATGAGGGTACTCAGTCCAGCCAAAGAAAGAGTCGCAGAGGTGAAGAGGAATTGCACCGAAGTTCAGCGGAGTCAACTGACTCGGACAAGGTGAATCCTCGTCACAAGAGGCGAAAAGAAACACAGTCTGAGGGAGGATTTCGAAGTCGTAGCCCTCGCCGAAATCGGAGTCCACTCCAAGACAGTAGTAGAAGAGTTGACCATAGAGAAACTCCTCAAAAGAATTTTATCAAAAATAAGTTGGATAAAATTCTGGGAATTGACGAGGCTGGGGACGTAACTACTCCTTTTTCTAGAGCCATAATGAATACTCCTCTAGGTTTCAAATTCCCTGCAATTAAACCTTACGATGGGAGCACTGACCCTAGTGATGCAACATGGAGCACATGTACAGGGTGTTCCTAAAATTTTTAATTAAGAGAGCCAGGATTTGGTTCGATGACTTACCCAGAGGCAACATCACTTTATTCCGCCAAATGACCTAGCTCTTTTATGCTTGTTTTTACTAAAAAAGGAAGATGGTGAAGAACTCTGCTGACCTTCTAGACGTCAAGCAAAAAGGCGATAAAACCATCAGTACATACTTGGAGCACTTCACGGAGGAAAGCCTGCACATTGAATAGAAGACTGATCAACTTGTTATCTCAACCTTTTTGAACGGACTTCAGCCTGGGTATCTTTATACCGAGCTAAGGAGGGACCCACCGCAAACAGAATAAGATATGTTCAGGGTGGTGAGAAACTTTGCCATGGCAGACGAGACAAACAAAAAGAAGCGAGAAGGAAATAAGGCTGAAAGAAAGTCCGGGAAGAGAAAATCCCCAAGAAGAACGTGTTCGATAGATTGAATAGGGGACGAAGTGAGCCCAAAATTTTGGAAAATACCATGATGCCGCTTACAAAGACGAGGTCGGGGATCCTGGCCCTCCTTCAGGATGTGTTGAGGCTACCACAAGGACTACATACCCTACTACATAAACGATCTCAAAACCTTTGTGTCACTTTCATAACGATCAGGGTCACGAGACCGAGATGTGAAAGGATCTCATGAAGGAGATCAAAGAATGCTTAAAATGAGGTATGCTAATGCAGAATACAACTGCCGCTACTAGTTCCTCCTGAGGTCATGGACGAGGCAGTCGAGGGAACTACTAACATCAGGGGAGCCGTGGATTTAACCAAGGAGGTAGGGGACGAGGACAACAATACAGGAGGTGGTATTCACCTCAGAATCAATATTCCCAGTACCACCATCAAGGGTACTCAAGTCAGAATCCCAACTTTAACCCTAATTACATTCCTGTAGGCCCCTAACAAAAATATGGCAATGTAGCCCTGCACCAGCTTTATCCCACCTCAGAATCAAAACAATAATATTATGGGGATAATCCATACGATTTTTGGCGGACCTCAGCAGGGGGTGTCTCAAGCCCCACTGAAGGCGGAGGTGAGAAGAGTGCCGTTAGAGGAACCTCACCATACAAGATTAAATCAGAAGAGGTTATCACATTCTCTGAAGAAGATGCTATTCCCGGGGCAATGCCTTGGTCATAAAGATGATCTTGGCAAACAAGGAAGTGTACAGAGTATATATGGATAATGGTGCCGTGGTTAATATCATTTTTTCCACATGCTTTAACCATCTCGGGATTTGCTGAGGTAGTTCGCGGTGGACCGACCATCCACTTCAAACTTTTACCCAAGGAGAGGTGATGCTCGAAGTAACCATTTGGTTACCGGCTACTGTAGGGGATTACCCCAGGCAGAAAATCATGATGGTCGAGTTTTATGTGATCAATGCACACTCTCCCTACAACGTCATTCTGGGACGAGATTGGTTAACTCCGGCAAAAGCAATTGTTCATCTTATCACCTCATAATGAAGTTCCCAACAGAACACGGGATAGCTTCAGTCCGAGGTGACCAAAAAGTTTCCTAGGAGTGCATGGGGGTTGCACCAAAAAAGAAAGGGCCAAGGATGAACAAATAGCAACTACAGGTTTCTTGGCCTAAGGTCAAACATCGAGAGAGAGTTTACGTCATCCCTTCAGGGGATAAAGACGATGAGGTGCTTGAGGTCCTATTAGACCCAAAATTCCCTGAAAGAAGGGTAAGGGTAGGATCATCTCAGAATCCTTCCCCGCCCTTCATCGGGGGATTGTATCATTGCTCCAAGAGTTTAAGAATGTCTTTGCTTGGTCTCCATTGGATATGATAGGAGTATCACCTGAGGTAATGTTTCACAGGTTGAACATCAATCCATGAATCAAACCCATATAGCAAAAAAAGAGGAAATTTACGCTCGAAAAAAATTACGTCATCCAAACTAAAGTTGAGCAGTTTCTAGTAATCGATATTCCCTTCAAAGTAAAGTATCTGACCTGGATTGCCAACCCGGTTATGGTGAAAAAGGCAGGGAAGGATGGATAATATGTATTGATTACATAGATCTGAATAAATATTGTCCAAAAGATTACCAACCTTTAGAGGTTGTATCAGGTTATGAACTCTTGAGCTTCCTAGACTTATACAAGTGGTATCACCAGGGGCTCATGGACGAAGTGGATTCCCCCAAAACCGCCTTTATTATGGATTGGGGAACATTCATATATAAAAAGATGGCTTTTGGTTTGAATAATGTTGGATCCACATACCAAAGGTTAGTGGATAAAGTATTTGCAAAATAAATTGGCAGAGTGGTTGAGGTCTATGTGGACGACATCGTCTTAAAAAAGTAAAAACTTAGGGATGAGCTTAAAATATTCGGAGGAAGTTCTTCAACTTCTAAGGCATACAGGATTGAAGTTGAACCCAACGAAATGCGATTTTGGGGTCATCTTAGGTAAATTTCTGGGGTATATCGTATCCAAGATAGGGTTGAGTATGAACCCTTCAAAGGTGATAGTCGTGGCTGAGATGAAATCTCCAACGTGCCTAAAAGATATGCAGAAGCTTGTGGGGTGCTTGGCATTGTTGAGTCATTTTTTGTCTAAATCGGTGGAGAAACTGTTGTCGTTCTTTTGAGTTTTGAAAAGTGTAAAAAATTTCCAGTGTACAAACGATTGTCAAAAGGCTTTTGAGGACCTAAAACAACATATGATGAGGTTGCCTGCACTAACTATACCACAGAAAGGACAAACATTATACTTGTATCTAGCGGCAGCTGGAGAAGCAGTGAGTGTCCTTCTAGTCAAGGAGGATAAGGGAACGCAAAAACCTGTCTATTTTATTTGTAGAGCTTTGCATAGAGATGAAGTGAGATATTTACCAATTGAAAAGCTGATGTTGGCATTAATAATTGCGGCTCATCGACTTTGCCCTTACTTCCAAGAACACCCCATTTGTGTGTTAACCGTTGTACCTTTAAAGTAGGTACTTTTGAAGCTCGAAGCTTCGGGAAATTGATAAAATAGGCAGTCGATCTCGGAGAGCATGAAATTTATTTCCAACCTCGAAAAGTAATCAAAGTCCAAGCTCTAGTAGATTTTTTGGTAGAAATACATAGATCCACCTCGGAGGCCATGGAACTTTCTATGAAGAAGGTAGTGGTAAATGAAAAACAAGAGATTCCAAGTGATTGCTGCTTCATGCATGTTGATTGAGCCTCCAATAAAGACGGTAGTGGGGATAGAATCTTGTTCAGAAGTCTTAAGGGGGCTGAGGTGACGCATGCGTTATGTTTTAATTTTAAAACGATGAACAATACGGTAGAGTACAAAGCATTTATAGCAGGCCTACTCCTGGCTCATCAAATGAAGGTGAAGTCACTCTCAGTTTTTAGTGATTCCCAGCTTGTGGTCAATCAAGTAAAAGGTGTCTACGAGACAAAAGATACCCAACTGAAGAAATATCTGGAGATAGTAAAGGGATTACAGGATAAATTTTTCTATTCCCAGATAACCAAAGTTCCCCGAGATGAAAATAAGCGAGCTGATGCATTTAGGAAATTAGCATCCTTAGTAAAAGATAAGGAAGGGCGCCAAGTATTAGTCGAGGAGGTTCATTAGCCTAGCATATACGAAGTCAAAGTCTCTATGGTGGAAGAGATGAACGATAGCTATATGACCCCAATAATAAAGTACCTTACTTCAGGAGAAACCCCGCCTGATCAGGCTGAGGAAAGAAAACTTCAGCTCAAAGCAACTTGGTATGTTTTGGAAAATGGAGTCCTTTATAAAAGATCCTTTTTACAACCACTACTGAGGTGTGTTGGGCCCATTCAAGACAATCACATAATTCAGGAGATTTATGAGGGCTCATGTGGTGGTCACTTGGGTGTGAGAGGATTGGCAAAAAATATTCTAAGGTGGGGCTATTACTGGCCTACTTTGTTCCAAGAAACACATGACTTCGTCCAGAAATGTCCAAAGTGCCAATTCCATGCACCGATAATCCGACGACCTCAGATGGAGTTAGTCTCAGTGCAGAGTGTGTGGCCCTTTGCCCAATAGGGGATTGATATCGTGGGCTCATATCCTAAATCCCCAGGAAGGGTGAAAATTTTTTTGGTGGCCATAGACTACTTTACCAAATGGGTAGAGGCAGAACCCTTAGCCAAGATTATAGGGAAAAAGAATTAAACTTCGTTTGAAAGAACATTATTTGCTGGTTTGGGATACCAAAGAAGATTATTTCAGACAACGAGAAACAGTTTCCAGACGATCCGTTTAAATCTTGGTACAAAGAAATAAAAATCACCCAACAATTCATTTTGGTGGCACACCCCCAAACAAATGGTCAAGTAGAGGTCACAAACAGAACATTACTACAAGGCCTGAAAACGAGGCTGGATAAGGCAAAAGGAGATTGGGTGGATAACTTATCTCATGTTCTGTGGTCGTATAGGAAGACTCCAAGAATTCCCAATGGGGAAACCCTGTTCAGTCTCACGTATGGAACGAAGGAAGTAATTAGAGTCGAGATAGGGGTACCCAGCCTGAGGTCACTACATTATGTCGAGCAAGGCAATGAAGAAGATCTCAGGATGAATCTTGACCTCTTAGAGGAAAGGAGAGAGATGGCAGCTATTTTTTAGGCCAAATGCAAGCAGGATATGATTAAATATTACAATGACAAGGTAAAAAAATACCCAATTTAGCCAGAGCCAATATGTCCTGAGACAAAACAAAACTAGCCGAGCTTAAAAGTTGGGGAAGCGTGAGGCGAAATGGAAAGGCCCTTATTAGGTAATTAAGGCTTCTAAATCAGGTAGCTATAAATTGGAGTTAGATGGTAGTGAATTACCAAGAACCTGGCATGTAAGTAATTTACAATGTTTCTATCAGTAAAATTACAATTTTTAACTTATATTTATTTCTTATAATTTTATTTTTCTTTAATTAATTTATGATTTATGAATTGAGTCTGGCCTCAGATGGGCTAGGCACCTTAACAAAAAAGGCCGAGATTATAAATCGAACCCCTCTGGGGTATTTGGTTCGGCGAATTGCCGCTACTCATACACAATAAATCGACTTTGAGTATGAAAATACGGCCTGGATAAGCGCCGCATTTATAAAAGCATTAAGTTCAGCAAATTTTTTATACTAATAAATAATAAATCGACTTTCAAAAGAGGAAGTTCGGTTCGGCGAAATGCCGCTTCCCTTGAAAATATTCTGTTCGGGGAACTACGGATACTAATTCCATTAAATTGACCTCGGATATGAGAGCTCAGTTTAGCCAAGCATTGTAAATGACAAATTAAATCGACCTTGGATATGAGGGTCTGGTTCAGTTAAGCGCCGCAAAATACAAATTAAATCGACCTCAAGTTCGAGTGTTCAGTTCAGCCAAAAGCCACAAATTACAAAGTAAAATGAAATAGAGTAAAAGAGCTTGGTTCATCCAAGTTCCGCTATGAACAAATGAGTACAAATA
>JBDJHY010000097.1:6508215-6521658 GCA_039654485.1 Withania somnifera
TATATAATCTTGCATGTTCATGCTTACATACTCAGTGTATCGTATAGTAATGACGTATATTTTTTTACTGTATTGTCTTATAATATAGATACAGGACATCCGTGTTACGTTTAGGGTTAGCTTAGATCTTCATTCAGCTTATAGTCAATGGTAAGTCCTTATAGCTTTGGGGACATAGTTAATAGTTAGCATATACTAGACCTTCCATTTTCTTTGCAATTTTGTTTAGTTTTCAGTATTTCTAAGTGGGTTAGAGGCTTGCACTAGCCACTATTTAATCGTATGTCAGTAAAGGCTTTCCAGACAGAGTTGTAGTATTAAACTTATGGATTTGGTATTGATGCTTTATTTCAAATTCATTTAGCTTCATTAATATAGTTTGGTCATTTCAGTTTTACTTATTTCTTTTGCTTGTAATTTATTTATTATTAGTGCCAGTTACATGGGTTAGGTGAGGGTCCCTCGAGATTTTGAGCATTGTGTCTCATTAGGGTAGCGGCTCGGGATGTGACAAAGTTTATATTAGAGCACAAGGTTCAAGAGTTCTAAAATATCTAAAGTCTGCATTTTAGTAAAGTATCTTTATGAGAGTGAAGCGTGTCACATTTATGAGAGAGAGGCTACGAAGAATTTAAGGACAAGTTTCTGTTCCTTCACGTTCCCGGTCATGCTATGGAGTCTACCTCTACATTCCTTTAACTCATTCTCTATGCATTTACAGAATATGCCTCCATGCAGATAGGCTGTGCAAACTAGGGCTGAATTTAGTCCAATAATCAAAACCAGGACCCCTAGCTCCAGTTATTCCAACCGTTATAACAACACCAAGTGTTCAGCCTCAACCCTCAAATAACAATGTCACCAATGTTGAGTTCTGAAAGTCCATCCACATCCTTACTCAGGTAATAACCACTCAAGTTGAGAGACAAGGAGCAGTCCATGCATCTCTATGATTGCTCAGGATACTACTAGAGTTCGTAATTTTCTCCTGATAAACCCACCAGAGTTTTATGGGCCAAATTTGGGTGCATACTTAGGTTTAGAGGATATATTCCATTATAAGGTTGAATGAACAAGACATGGCTGATCTTACAGGGTACCATCTTAAGGATGTTGCTAGAACTTGGTTTGACCAGTGGAAAAAGAAAAGAGGGGATGGAGATGTGCCAATAACATAGGTTATTTTTAGGAGGCCTTCTTGGGGAGATTCTTTCCCTAAGAGATAAGGGAGGAAAAGGTCCATGAGTTCCTTAACTTGGAGTAGGGCTCTACGAGTATAGCAGAATATAAGCTTAAATTTATGTAGTCGTCATGCTATACTCCGACATAATGGTACATATGAGGAGAGGGATGAGTCTATTTATCTCTAGGATCTCCCCACATCTGATGCAGAAAGGTAGGTTTGTTATGATGATTAGAGACATAGATATAGGAAGACTCATGGTCCACTTAGAACAGATCAAGGGCAATAAGCTGAAGTTAATAAAGGAATACCATAGTAAGAGGGCCAAGAATAGAACCTCTGAGTTTATCCAACAAAGGCTGGGGCTGAAACCGGTCAAATTTTTAGCCAAAGCCATCAGTTCCAACTTATTCGTCAGTTAGTTCTCCATCCCAGTATTTTAGGACTTGTAGAGTCAAAAAGGCAGAACTTCAGATACTCAGTATTTAGGTAGTGTTGCAAGAGAGAGTAGTCACCTTACTTGCAATAAGTGTGGGAAGAATCACCTAGGAAAGTGATGGGACAAAAGGGATGGTTTGGATGTGGCCTGATCGGTTAGGTTGAAGGATTGCCCCTCCACTAGGCAGGGCAAAAGTGGTAACCATACTCAGTCCACCATTTCAGTGGTTCCATTCAATCACTCGATAAAGTAGGGTGCTACTTCTAGTGTCGAAGGCAGACAACACAAAAAATGTCTTTATGCACTTGGTTCACGTCAGGATCAAAATGACTTCCTAAATATAGTCACAGGTATGTTTCAGGTTTATTTCTTAGGTTTTTATGTATTGATAGATCTAGGTGCTACTTTATTATTTATTACCCTCTATATTGCTGTAAATTTTAGAGTCAGTCCAGAGAAAATCCTAAAGCCCATTTTAGTCTCCACCCATAGGTGACTTAATTATAGTGGAAAAAAGTTTATAAAAATTGCCCAGTCTCAATCCTTTAAAGGGTCAGCATAATTGATTTAGTATAGCTTGAAATGATAAATTTTGATGTCATCCTCGACATGAATTGGATGCATTCGTGCTATACCTCAGTTGATTGTAGGACTCGAATGGTCAAGCTTCAATTTTTGGGTGAACCAATCATGGAGTAATGAGGAAGTCACTCAGTGCCTAAAGGTTGTTTCATCTCTTACCTTAAGTCCAGAAAGCTTATTTTTAAGGGTTGTATATATCATCTCGTTCAAGTTAAGGATATAACATCTAGGTCACCAACTCTCCAGTTAGTTCCAGTTGCATATGAATTTCTGCAGTCTTTCTTGAGGATCTACTTGGAGTCCCTTAGATAGAGAGATAGATTTTGAAATAGACCTTATTCCAGACACCTAAACCATATCTATTCCAACATAAAAGATGGTATTAGAAGAACTGAAGGAACTAAAAGAGAAATTAAAGGACATTCAAGATAAAGATTTCATCAGGCCTAGTGTATCCCTATGGGGTGTGCCAGTACTATTCATGTGTAATAAATATGAGTCACTCAGAATATGTATAGATTACCATTAGTTGAACAATGTGACCACTAAGAATAAGTATCTGATCCCTAGAATTGATGACATGTTCTATCAGATTCAGGTTTCCATTTTCTTCTTTAAAATAGACCTCATATCTGGCTATTATCAACTCAAAAACAGAGAGTATGACATTCCAAGGACAACCTTCAGGATGCGGTATGGTCATTTTGAGTTTGTGGTTATTTCTTTTATAGTAACAAATGATCTTGCAACTCTTATGGATCTCATGAATATGGTTTTCAAGTGGTACTTGGACATGTTCGTGATTATTTTTATAGATGACATTCTAGTCTACTCTAGAAGTGAGGTAGAACATGCAGACCATTTGAAGTTTCTTTTGCAATTAGGGGTCATTAGTTATTCGCCGAGTTTTCTAAGTATGAGTTCTAGTCAAATTCAATAGCCTTTCTAGGCCATATAATTTCTAGGGAAGGTATTCAGATGGACTCAGAAAAGATAGGTGCAAAAAAGAATTGGCCTAGACCCACCCCTCTTTCTAATATTTAGAGTTTCTTGGGTCCAGCCAGCTACTGTAGGAGATTTTTTGACATTTTTTCTTCCAAAACAGGCCCTTTGACCAGACTGACCCAGAAGAAATTTAGGTTAGCATGGTTTGATAGTTATGAGAAAAACTTTTAGGAATTGAAAGTTAGACCAACTTCTGCTCTATTTTGACCTTAGAGAGGGTAAAGAGTATGGTCTTATGATGCTTCCAGAGTCAGACTCGGTTGTGTTTTGATCAAGAAAGGTAGGTGATAGAATTATGTCTCCAGACAGCTTAAGACACATGAAAACAGTTATCCCACTTATGATATGAAGCTAGCAATTGTTACTTTTTCCTTGAAGATCTGGAGATACTATCTTTATAGTGTTTATGTAGACATATTTACTGACTACAGTAGTTTATAGTATGTATTCACTCAGAAAGATTTAAATATTCATCAAAGGAGATGGTTAGAGCTCCTAAATGATTACGATGTAAGTGTGTTAAATGATTATGATGTAAGTGTGTTTTACCATCCGAGTAAGGTCAATGTGATGACTGATGCTTTAACCATATTATCTATAGGTACTGTAGCCCATATTGACGATAGAAAGAAGAAATTGGTAATATACACCGGTTTGCACGTTTAAGTATTCATCTTGTTGATTTGGAGGTTTGATATATAATCCATCCATAAGAGAGGTAGTTTCACGTATCTTGGATCTATTGTCAAGGAAAATAAAGAGATTGGTGAAGATATCACTCACCGTATTATTCTAGGGTGAATGAAACAAAGGTTCACTTTTGGATTCTTATGTGATAAGAAAGTGCAGTATAAACTTAAAGACAAATTCTACGGAGTGATGGTTAAACTAGTTATATTGTATGAGGCAGTGTGCTGACCAATCAAGAATTCTTACATTAAAAAAGTAAAAGTGATTGCAATAAAAATGTTGCAATGTATGTATCGATATACTAAAGAGGTAAAATTAAAAATAAAAACATCTAAAAAGATATGAGTGACTTTGATGAATAACAACATGCAAAAAATAAGGTTAAGATGGTTCGAACATGTGACGAAAAGATGCGAGGATTTCCTAGTGTGGAGGTATGGGATATTGACTATGGATGAACTCAGAAAAAGGAAGATATCGACAGAAAAAGTATTAGAAGAGGAGAATAGACAGGACAGAGTGCAGTTGCAGTTTATCAAGGACATGGATTTAGATAGGAATGTGAAAGAACATGCATTAAGATAGAAATTAGTAGATAGGATGCATCCATACTAGTAGGTAGAAGTGCATTGTCTTGTTACCATTACTCGTAGTGATAGGACTCATCTTCTAGTTCTTATTCTTCAATTTTTGTTACTATCTATTATTTTGTGAAGTTCATTAAAGTATCGCTTTTTATTATAAAACTGTTCTGCTACTATCTATTGTCACTTTTACTTTCTTTACGTCTTTTTTCTAAATTGTTTTTGTCTTGAACCGAGGATCTATCAGGAATAGCCTATCTACCTCATCTTTGAGGTAAAAGTAAAATCGACTTTTACTCTAGTTTTTCCAGACTCACTTTATGAGACTGTTTAGGTATATTGTTGTTGTTGTGTTATTTCAATCTAATATTTTAATATTAAAATAACTTCCAATTATTTTTAATATATATTTCATGTTAACTTCATGTTAATATCTTAAACTTTAAAGATAAGTAATGTCATGTTAATATCTTTCCAATTAGTATAAAGTAATGTCGTGTTAATATCTTAAAGTATTTAACATGAAATTTGTACATAAAGTAATGTCATGTTAACATCTTTCCTATTAGTATAAAGTAAGATGATGCTAATATCTTTAACTTACGTAGATATTCAAATATATTGACATAAATCGATATCGCCGAATATTTTTTTGTCTAGTAGTAGAATCTCAGTTGTTATTTAAAAGGGAATTATAAATACTACTAGTTTAACAAGCGAAAATTCTTTATGACACTAAATTTTCTTTAAAAATTAAATTTATCCTTAAATTTAAAATAATAGCCGTTCTCCGGCCTCCTCAAATCTCAAGAGTTTATTAAATATTTATTTTATCATCCTCAAATCTCAATAGTTTATTAAATATTTATTTTATCATTTAAATGATCAATGTTTATCTCCCCTCTACCCCCACACCTCCTTAGTATCATGCTATTTTTTCTTGTTTTAAACTATTTTATAAACTTATCTATGAAATAAATAAATAAAGTTTCGAAAAAAAGAAAGAGTGAGAAATGGTAATCAAGAATATAAGGTAATGCCGTTGAATTTTGAAATAAATGAACAGAATAATATTCTATTTCTTAGAATAATAATTTGCTCGTACAATTCTATGAATAGAAAAGATCAAATGTCAATCATTTTACTAACTTTATACTTGCAAAAATTGCTAAATGATTTTTAAATGAGAAATTAAACTTGTACCATCAATAATTGTGATGTAGTTGATGATATTGTTCCTTCTTTAATTAAAGTACTGGATTCAATTTTTGGGCAGAAAAAATTCTTTGATAGGAGGGGTGGTTCTCCAAATAAGCTTCACACCGTGCAAAATTAAATTAATTGCACTTTAATATAAATATCAGCACAAAATGAAAAAGTTAAAGTTTATTTGAATTAACTAATTAAAAGTAGCTTACAAGCTAAAAGGTAAAATCTAAGAATTCTAATTTTTTACTTTTAGCTTATTTTTAATGTTTTAGCTTAAAATAAATATTCAAAAGTACTTCCACATTTATCCAAACACCACAAAAGTACTTAAAAGGCTATTTAGCTTAAAAGTACATAATAAGCATTAATCATGAAAATAAAAAAAATAAAGTTAGAATTGTGTTTGGTCATATATTTTTAAAAAGACTTTAAAGTGTTAATTATAACTAAAATGTGAAATAATTTTTTGAAAAATAAAAAAAAAATATTTAAGTGTTTTCACTTTTTCAAATATAATTTTAAATTTGTTTTAAATTTTTTATGAAAATTGTATATAAAACTTTTATAATTTAACACTAATTTTTAAATAAAATAAAATAATTTTTGAAAAAAAAGAAAGATATATTCTGACCAGACGGGGCCTTAAAATAAGCAAATCCAACACATGCTTTTATACTGGCTTTTGTTGTAAAAACATTGATATGTCATGTGTCTACAACCACAATGACTAATATTGTATATTGAGATATGACCTAAGTGGTGTCAACATCATTTAATGGTTAATGGTCTTAGTTGCCAAGTATGAAGACTAAACTAGGTCTATAAATAGCTAGACATAAATAACAATGTGACACTTTTCCATTTTAAGAAGAAATAAAGAATTCCTCACTTTCTCCTTTTAGAAACTTTCTCCTTTTGGAACTTCCTCTTGTTAGAATTTATTTAGTTAGTATTGTATTTAATTTTATAATACGTTATTAGCACGAGACTCAATCGGCTCGAGCAAATATTATAACAATATAAAAGGTAATACTTTTATTCGATTATAATGTCTAATATCTGTAAACTAGAATTTGTTGCCCTGGACATATTAGGAAAAGACTACATGTCATGGGCACTTAATGCAAAAGTCTAATTAGATACGATGGGTCTGATAAACACTATAAAAATGGAAACCAGACATCGGTTCAAGATCAATCTAAGGCGATGATTTTTCTCCGCCACCTCCTTAGCTAAGGTTTAATTAAATATCTGGTAGTTAAAGATCCCCTTACATTGTGGAATAATCTAAAAGATAGATACGGCCACTGAATTTGTTCGTTCTTCCGCAGGTTCGTCATGAGTAGCTAAATTTGAGGTTGCAAGATCTTAAAACTATAAGTGAGTATAATTCTGTCATGTTTAGAATTATTTCACAATAAAGGTTATGCGGGGTGAATATCACTGATCACGGTATGCTTGAAAAGACATTCTCCACTTTTTCGGTTATGCTTCTGCATCAGCAATATCGATGTATAGTTTCACAAAGTATTCTAAATTATTCTCACACCTTCTGATTTTGAATAGTACAACGACCTACTAATGAAAATCATAAAAGTCGACCCGCTGGATCTGCTCCATTCCTAAAGTGAATGAGGCAAACTTTCAATAGCGAAAAAGAGTTTGTGGCCCTAAACGTATTCATGGTCATGATCGAAAAAGAAATAATGGTAGCGGTGGTCGGCTTGCAGTAAATAATAATCAACGATCCAAAAGGGAGGATGAGAAGTATAATACGGTACCCCAGAAAAATTCAAAGAATTTGTGCCACAAGTGTGGAGGAAAAAGACATTAGCCGCGCACCTGTCGTGCGTCGAAGCATTTGGTCCAACTATACTAGGCATCCCTAAAAAGGAAGAAAAATAAAGCATAAATAAATTTTATCACCGAAGATAATATTGAACCCATGCAACTTGATGTAGCCAATTTTTTTCCCGAAAGAAAAATGGATCATCAGATAGGTAATGAGTTCCAATAATATAAATGGCTTTCAGTTCTTTCGTTTTAATAACTTGTATATGTGTATCTATGTAAGCCTTATAAATAGATAAAAGTTCATGTAAAAGTTCTATTTGATAGTAACCATGTAATATTTACTTTGTTTTATTCTTTTATTTTTAAGAAAATATGAATATACCTAAGTTTTATTTGGATCAATACTCAATCATGATGATGTTTGTGTAATTGATAGTGTAACAACCCATGTCATCTTAAAAAATGAGAAATACTTCTCTTACTTGCTGAGGAGAAAAGCGAATGTTACAACAATTTATGGTAATTCGAAATTGATTGAAGGCTCCGGAAGAGCTACTAAATTTCTTTCTAAAGGGACAAAATTGGTTATAGAAGATGCTTTATTCTCTTCTAGATCTCCAAAAACTTGTTAAGTTTCAAGGATATCCGCCGAAATGGGTATATGTTGAGACAATAAACGAAATGAGTAAAGAATACCTTGACATTACCAAGAGTGTCTTAGACCAAAAATATGTTTTAAAAAAATTACTAACTTTGTCTTCTGGACTATATTTTGTAGAAATTAGTGCAACTGAAGCACATTTTATCGTAAATTAAAAATTTATCAATTTGAATACTTTTATGTTATGGCATGAATGAATAGGTCACCCTGAATCAATAATGATGAGACGAATCATTAAAAATTCAATTGAGCATCCATTAAAGAACCTGAAGATTCTTAAATATGACGATATTCATGTGCTACTTGTTAACAAGAAAAGTTGATTACGAGGTCATCACCAATGAAGGTCATCCCCTAAAATTTTAGAAGATGTACATGGGACATATATGGACCTATCAGCCCACCTAGTGGTGTGTTTAGATATTTTATGGTCTCAATTAATGTATTTTTAAGGTGGTCTCATGACCCACCTAGTGGAGTGTTTAGATATTTTATGGTTTCAATTGATGCCTCTTTAAGGTGGACTCATGTATGTCTCTTATCATCTCACAACCTGGCATTTGTGAAGTTATTGGCACAAATAATTCGATTAAGAGCATAATTTTTAAATTAACCTATTAAGGTCATTCGCCTCGATAATGCTGGAGAATTTACATTCCAAATTTTTAATGATTATTTTTTATCTAGCTCATGCTCAAACTCAAAATAACCTCGCAGAGTCGTTTATTAAGTGCCTACAATTGATAGCTAGACCACTACTTATAATAATGAAATTTTCCACTATAATTTGGGGTCATACTATTTTGCATGCAACATCACTTATTCGTCTCCGACCGGCTGGCTATAATAAATATTCTCTATATCAATTGATTTGTGCGGTATACGTGCCAGTAGCACCACTGCAGCTCACTAAGATGGGCCACCAAAGAAGGTTAGGAAAATATGTTAGGTTTGAATCACCCTTAATAATTCGCTACCTTGAATAGTTGAAATGAGGCTTATTCACTGCTATATTTCCAATTATCAGTTTGATGAAATAAATTTTCCGCAATTAGATGAAGAGAAAAAGGAACCCATTAAAAAAATCTTCGTAGTGTTTCATCACTATCTCACTTCGATCCATGTACTCCAATATGTGAGCAGGAAGTCCAAAAGATTATCCATTTACAAATAAGAGCAAATCAAATGCCAGATGTATTTACTGATCTGAAAAGAATAACAAAGTTACATGTTCCTGCAGAGAATGTGCCTATTCGAATCAATATCCCATAAGGACCATCCACTAGTGCCATAGCTACTGAATCCCAAAAATGCCTGAAGCGGAGTAGACCATTGGGTTCGAAAGATAAAAATCCTAGGTAAAAAGTGCGAAAGATGATCAAAATAACACTGTGAAAGAATCCCACGAAGAGGTTCAAGGTCTGATTAAACATAATGTTCCTTCAGTAATCAGTGAATCCAAGGCTTAAGTAAATGAAGAACTTTTAATAAGTTCTACCGGTGATAGAATAAATTTATACCTATTCAAAATTACAGTGAATAATATTTTTGCATTGCACTTAATATTGTGTAAGAAAATAAGTATCTTGAACCTCAATCTATCGATAAACATCGGTAAAAATGTGATTGGCCAAAATGGCAAGAGGCAATTTAGTCAGAATTGAACCACTTGCTAAACATAAGGTTTTTGGACCGGTAGTCCAAACCCCCGATGGTGTAAAATTAGTTGACTATAAATGGGCCTTTTTACGAAAAAAATGAGAGAAATGAGTTTGTAAGATACAAGGCACGTCTTGTGGCACAGGACTTCTCTCAAAGACCCGACATCGACTATGAAGAAATATATTCACCGATTATGGATGCAATAACATTTTAGTATCTTATCAGTATAACTATAAATGAGAATCTTGAATACATCTCATGGATATGGTTACAACATTTCTTTATAGCTCACTTGATAATGAAATTTACATGAAAATCCCATAGGGATTTAAATTACCTGAAATATATCGTTCAAGGTTATGTACTCAATTAGATTACAACAATCATTGTATGGTATAAAACAATCAGGAAGCATGTGGTATAATCTTCTCAGTGAGTACTTGATAAATGAAGGTTATATAAATAATGTCATTTATCCTTGTATTTTTATTAAGAAAACGGCCTCAGGATTTGTCATACTGACCATTTATTTTGATGACATAAATCTCATCGGAACTCCAGAAGAGATTCAAAAGGCGATTGAGTAGTTAAAAAAGAGAGTTTGAGATGAAGGATCTTAAAAAGTCGAGACTATGTCTTGGTCTGCAAATTGAACATTTAGCTGATGACATCTTCATACATCAATTTACTTATACTGAGATAATTTTAAAATAGTTTTACACGGACAAATAATTTTAAAATAATTTTACATGGACAAAGTACATCCATTAAGTACTCAAATGGTTGTTCAATAACTTGATGTGAATAAAGATCCGTTCCGACCTTAAGAAGAAAATGAGGAACTTCTTGGTCCTGAAGTACTATATCTCAGTGCAATTGGTGCACTTATGTACCTTATTAATGCAACGAAGTCTGATATAATATTTTTTGTTAATTTGCTAGCAAGGTATAGTTCTTCCCCTACGCGAAGACATTGGAACAGGGTCAAGCATATATTGTGATATCTAAAAGGGACTATTGATATGAGTCAGTTTTACTCTAACGAATATTATGTAGACCTTGTTGGTTATGCAGATGAAGGTTATTTATCAGACTCGCATAAATCTCGATCTTATATCGACTATGTATTCACATTTGGAGGAACTACTATATCATGGAAATCTACAAACAGTCTGCCGTAACTACTTCATCAAATCATACTGGAATAATTAGAATTCATGAAGTAAGTAGAGAATGTGTGTATTGACGTTGGGGATACATTTCATCAAGAAAAGATGCATCTTGAAAAATGATGTCAAGGTACCCACGGTCATGTATGAAGACAATACAGCGTGCATAGCTCAATTGAGAGGAGGCTTTATCAAAAGAGACCTTACGAAGCACATATCACCGAAGTTGTTCTTCACTCATGATCTATAGAAAAATGGTGATATTAATGTGCATCAATTCTGTTCAAGCCATAATCCAATAGATATATTCACCAAGTCTTTACCAACCTCAACTCTGGAGAAAATGGTGCATAAGATTGAGATGCGAAGAATTAATCGCCTAAATCGTGGTCTTCATCAGGGGGAGTAAGAATATGAATTGTACTCTTTTTTCCCTTAACCAAAGTTACTATCCCACTGAATTTTTCCTGATAAGGTTTTTAATAAGGCAGCAAATCAACGCGTATCGTGGATAACCATGTATAGATTTTTTTTACATGGTTATCTAAGGGGGAGTGTTTTAAAAACATTAATATGACATGTGTCTATAACCACAATGACTAATATTGTATATTGCCATGTGGCCTAAGTGGTGTCAACACCACTTAATGATTAGTGACCTTAGTTGCCAAGTGTAAAGACCAAACTTGATCTATAAATAACTAGACAAAAATAATAATTTGTGCATTTTTCCATTTTAAGAAGAAACAAAAGATTTCTCTCTACTTTTTCCTTTTTAAAAACTTTGTCTTGTTAGAATTTATTTAGTTTAGTATTATATTTAATTTTATCAATCTTTAAGTTGGTCGAATTTGAAAAAGGAGAAAAAAAATGAAATAAGAGAGTGGGAGCGCGTAAAGAATGCGAGTGGGGTTTTACATAGTCAAAGACAGATAAGTAAAAATTGGACTTTTGTTCTTCCCTTTTTATTAGTATAAAATAAAGTAGTAATTTCTAATTTTACATAGCATAAAAAATGTTCTTTGGCAAACAAATTGGACTCTTGTGGGGACTGATAAGTACATTGAATCTGGACGGATCAATTAAATTGGGGAATCTAACAAGTGATTACGTTTTCAAATACGTAGATGTAAAATTGCAGTTTTAAACATTTAACCAAAATTAATTTAGGGCCGCCTCTCCCTCTCTCTCTTTCTTTTCTTTTCTAATTATTACTAACATAAAGTTTTATTCAATTATGGTCTGAACCGTTCTTTAATTTAGAGTAATTGATCATCATATTCAGTTAAATTAATATATTATTTTTTAAAAGCCATACACATTTGTTTCGTGAACTTTTATAATCATTTTAATTGAAAACATAATTTTTTGATACATATCTAATGACGTGATAGTTGTAAAAACTTAATATTTAAGTTTATTTAGAAAAGGTAACACCATTGCTACTGCCTTCCATTTTGATAATAACATTTTCGCTACATCCTTCTTTTCCTTACGGTTCATTCCCGGCACATTCCAAAAGATTGCTTTTGGCTTCATTGATTACCCAATTTAAGTATCTAGCCGGTAATGTCGCTGCCGACCATTATTTCTATCACTAGAAAATATCATGGATATCTCGTCGCGAAGTTTTCCCGCAATCGTCCTCTCTAAAATCCTAGATTTGTTTTTGTTTTTCGCAAGTGTTGTCCAAGGTATCACATTAACAACAGTCTCTTTTCAGTGAAGATTAGATCTATTTCATAGATCTCTAACTCTTAGATTTGCTGTGTCGAAGCTCCGGTCTGTCTTTCTGATGAGTTTTTTCGGCTCCCACCTGTTTCCCAGTAAGTTTTCAGTCTCCGATTAGCGAATAACCAAGCCAACGTGGGCACCGAAGAACTACCATTTGCTCCTGTCTTATGCTTCGGCGAACACAACACATATTTTCAGGCCATATCTATATCTTCTGGCGAACACAAATTTAGATTTTCTCCTTTTCTTTCTTTTTCTTTATAGTTTTTTCAGGTACACAGGTACACATAGACTGACTCCTTCGATGACAACAAGATTCTAGCGACCAATTTCGACATCAAATTGCCTGAATCTGAACAAGAAACTCAGCGTGGAATGACTCTTAGACAAGTCTCTGGTGATCTCTAGCCTTGATTTTTTATTTATTTTTCTTCTTATTATATTTTCTTTCTTTCTTTGATATTAGCATAGGTCTACCTTACAATACACCTTATTTAGTTTAATACGTGTTCTTCCTATTTAGTTCTTGATTTACACTCGGTTTATCTAGTTCTTATTTTAGCTATTCAGGTCTTTTATCCGTATTTTTCCTATTTAGTTCTTGATTTAACCTCGATTTATCTAATACTTATTCTATCTATTTAGGTCTTTAAATTCATATTCTTCCTATTTATTTTGTGATCTAAGCTTAGTTCCTATTAAGTTTGACTATTGTTGTGGTTTATAGTTAG
>JBDJHY010000097.1:6539200-6551268 GCA_039654485.1 Withania somnifera
AGGCCACCCAAATATGGCATATATCACCCCTGTCACATGCTGGTCTTGGGGGTGTGGAGTTTGGCTCATGCTATCGGGCTGCTGGTTATGGGCCATAGAGATACGGTTGGGATTGGAGTAATTTCGTTGTCCCTGATATTGCTGAGTTGGGTATTTGGAGTGATGGTTTGGTGCGGGATTCCATCTTTTGTGGGATTGGTTTGAACCCCGGCCTCCCGAGTTGTGTCCCTGGCCTATTTTTCCATCTCTAAAATGACTTCGGGATGGCTCGGCGATCGATGAGGTGTATTATGTCAGCATGCCTCGCCTGACGCACTCCTCAATCTCCCTCATAAGGTCTTTGCATGCTTCCGTGTCGTGACCGTGGTCGTTATGGTAATGGCACCAATAGTTCCTTGGGCGCTTGTGAGGAGGTGCTTGTAGTGTTGGGGGTGGCCTGCTTTCGTCGAATTTTTTACCTGGTCCTCGACAACGGAGTCATGCTCCATTCGGCGAATCTGGGTTTCGCTCTTCCTTTCCCCAGCCTGTCAAAGGCGTTTCTTGCTAGGGGCCTGCTTTCGTCGGATTTTTTCTCTAGCATGTTTACTTTTTTTTTTTCTTTTTGTTTGTTTCGTCAGCTTCTGCGAAGCTTCATACTACTTTGAACAAATTATTTTCCGTCTTGGGTGGGTTCTTCCTGAGCTCGGTGTAGAGGAACTCGGGCTGAAGCCCACTCAGGAAGGCGTAGATAACGATTTGGTCTGTTTTTCCCTCCGTGTAGAGACTTTCCTCTGTGAAGCACTCCAAGTAAGCGCTTATAGTCTCATCGCCTCATTGTCTCACGTCTAGGAGATCAGTTGCGCTCTTTACCGCCTTCTTCCTCTGATAGAAGCGGGCGAGAAAGATTTCGGTAAGTTCCCTGAATGAGTTTACACTATTTTGGGAAGATCATCGAACCATATACGAGCTCGATCCACCAGCAGTTTGGGGAAAACCCTGCACATATGGTCTGAGTTGCAACGCCGGTTCAGCATCTGGTAACTGAACGTGAATATGAAATCGTTGGGATCAGTACTGCCGTCGTACCTCAACACTGGCGTTCTGAACCCCCCAAGGGAAAGGGGTGCTTATTATCCTCTTAGTGAACTGGGAGATTGTGGATCTGAGGTCATCGCGGCCTAGGAGCCGGTCTGCCTCATCTCGTATGTAGGGGATTGGGGGGCTCTCTCCTGACTCTCCCCCAGGTTACTTCGTGGTCTCTGGTAACTCCAGATGTGACGTCGAGGTTGCTCATGTGGAGGGTGAACGCTTCTCCTTCAGTGACGAGGGCATTCATCACTTGAGAAGGAATCCTCTAATTCAGACTTTCCTTGGGAAGGTCCTCCTGGAGAATGGGCCACTCCGGAGCTTTGTGGGATTACGCCCTGAACCTCCGGTTGTTGCTCTTACCACTACCGAAATAACTCTGGGTGGTCACTGGTAAACTTCTGTGTGGCCTCCAAGGGAGCGTCAGCGAGAGGCTGATGCTGGGAGGGGCCTTTGTTTGGGTGGTCGGCGTAAGCCTGTGGTCATCCCCGTCCTCGACCTCTTTTAGCAGGTCGTCCTCATGCCGAGGTGCTGGCACTTGGGCCAGCTCCTGTTGTTTTGCTTCTAGTGTTCATCGTGCTTTTTTCGACTGATTCTTAGTGACTTAATTATTCGATTCCCCACAGACGGCGCCAATTGATGAATCCGGAAAGATCATCAACAAAGTAATTGAAAGGAATCCTGCCTGTAGGTGGTGGTGCAACAGCAAATTGAGAAGAATTGCAAAACAAGGCCCAGAGTGGTCCCCGGGGTAGTTCTCCGATGCTTAAGTTAGTAATAAGCCTTAGAGATTTCCAAGAATATTTTGTAAGTAGTTTTTTTAGTGTACCTGGTGCTCTTCCTCAGATATGGTATATGTAACAGCCCTTTGTAACTGCCGTCTTTGTGGGGGATGTGAATGGGGGAGGTCGCCATAGGGGGCTCACCCGTTATGCTAAACTGCTCGTGGCCCTGTTAAAGGGGAAAACCTCTCTCAACAGTTCTTGAGGGGGAGGCCCTATTGGGCCAGACCTTCCCCTTTGGTAGGCCACTAAAGGTAACTTGCGTTGACCTCCTCTTGACTTTTCTACAGCAATCCTACGGTCCTCGTCAACAATATAAGTACCGGTTGTACATGATTGACTTACCAACTGTACTAATTATTCAACTTAGATATTTTACGCCTTTTTTAGGGGAATTTAATTTTACAAATAATCAAGATTATGGATCTACAATCTAGAATTGATGAATTTAAGATAATCATGATTTGATTGTATTTATGTGGGTTTTTTTAGTTTTTTGAGTATAAAACGATAAGACAAAAAAATTGACCTATATAGATAGCCGCTCATGGATCTACAATCTAGAATTGATTAATTTAAGATAATCATGATTTGATTGTATTTATGTGGGTTTTTTAGTTTTTTTTACGTCTGTATGCATAATTTGAGCTGAAATTAATACATCTGGTCAACCTACAACTAGTATAAAAGACAACTCGATGCAGTAAGCTTTCACCATGCGCAGAAACTAGGAAAGACCACCACAACTAGTATGAATACTAAAATTGCTTTAAAAGCTGATTTATATGGACAAATTTCTAGACTAACCTCGTTAGCAGATATGTAACCATTTTCATCTCTGTCAAACACCTTGAAAGCCTCGTTAAGTTCTTCCTCTGCATCAGTTTCCTGTTTCGTAAAGAACAAAACATAGGTCTTCATAAAAAGTTGTTATGTTTTCAATATATTGTTTGAATTCTTCAAAACATAACCATATTGGTGTTGGATCCTTCAAAACTACTCAAAAAATATATTACTTTTGAAAGTTTTGACATGCATCTAGTGGCATTTTAAAGAGTAAGAGGAACATACATGTTTTCTTCTCATGCACATATAAATTTGCGCAAAGATAAATTAAAAATTAAATTTTATATTACCTTCATTTTCTTGGCCATAAGGTTCAAGAATTCAGTGAATTCAATGGTACCATTGCCATCAGAATCAACTCCAGTAATCATATCCTGCAGCTCTTCCTCTATTGGATTCTGATCCAATGACCTTATCACTGTAGCCAATTCTTCAACCGTAATGCAACCTGCACTTACATGAATCCAATGCATTAATTCAAACACCATATATGTATATACAAACATAATTGAAACGAAAAAAAAGACTAGTAATTACCATCTCCATCTGTGTCAAATAGACTGAAGGCTTCCTGCAATTCAACAATTTGATCATTGTTCAGTATATCTCCCATAATTAATATTATTTTTCTTGTCTTTTGTACTTAGAAAGGACAGACAGAAAACAGCTTGAGTATGAGAGTAGAATGAGTAAAGAAAAGTTGAGTAGAGCTCAATCCTCGCTGGGCTATATGTAGAGAAAAAATTTATGTGCGATGAGGGGCTTTACCAATAAATGTGTATATATCCCATTGAAAAAAAAAAATAGCATAAAAATGAGTCAAAAATGTGAGAAAAGGTATACAAGTAAGTACATTTAACAATTAAGCCAAGCCTTGTAGTAGTACTAGCTACTTATTTTGAACTAGTGATGATTAAGTCAAAAATATATAGTTAGTACTGGGATTTGGTGGTGTTATAGTCACCTTCCGAAGCTAACATACATTTGCCCTGCTACTTTCTTGAATATTTGTCTTCCCTCCCTCTCCCCTTCCCCTCCAACAATACCCAAAAATGGAGGCTCATTCAATGTATAAATAGTTAAAATAGAATTGCGTGTTTACATATATTATGTGCTGAATTCCATTGATTTCTTCGTTATGACTTTCTTCTATCAAAATTTTAGCTACATCACAAATGAGAACAGAGAGATAAAATGATTATATTAATAACTATTCTTCATTATAAATATTAGAAGGAAATAATCTATACTACAAGCAAGTGATGAGCTGCCTCAGAGATCACTGAAAGAGAAACTGTAGAGAGCATGGGAAGGTGTGTACAGTGAACTCAAACAAGTTTATTGTTTATTTTTGGGAAATGATCATATTTTTAATTATATATTTTTCTTTTATAAGGTCGTATTATGAATTATTTTAAAATAAAATATAAGCATTGGGTGATAAAGAAAGTGTATTCACTCCTTTTTAGAGTTATATGAAAGATTAAAAGTAATTTAAAAATTAATTAATATGAACACATATTACTTTTTAATTAAATATTTTTTAATTAATTAGTATATATAATAATTAATATTTAAATTTAAGCATATATTTTAAAATTATTTTCCTTTTTTTCTTTATGAAATAAGGTCAAATTTTATTAATTTTTTTTTTAGTGATTGTTTCTATTGCTAACTTTGTCTTTTCTTTATTTTTTTTAAAAAAAATTGATGCTAAATTTCGTTATTGAATTAATTTTCAGATATTTTATTCTTCAAAATGTTAGTTTTTTTAAAAAGTTATTAGGATTCAATTTATTTTAATGTTTAAGTCATCTTATTGTAATTTTTAAAAAGATAGATCTACTTTTTAAATTTATACATAATTGTTTTTCTTAAAATGCTTAACTAAAAAAAAATTTAATTTGATAGTAACATCAATTAAAATTTTAAGTTATATTACTTTTAACAGCTTTAATTACTTAAAATAATAAAATCTGACCTTATTTCATAAGGAAAGAAATGAAAATAATTTTAAATTGTATATTTTAAATTTAATATTAATCAATAATATATACTAATTAATTATAAAGTGATCAATTAAAAATGACATGTGTCCATATTAATTAGCTTTTTAAATTATTTTGGTCTCTCACATGTCTCTAACATTACACTTAAATGTGTATATATATTCTATTTTAAAGTAGTTCAAGGGGGTAATAGGACCTTCTAAAAGAAAAAAACGTGTAACTGAAAATATGATCAAAGTTCAAGGCGTAACTCTGCCTTTATTTTTCAAAGAAAATTGCTCCACTCCATTCAAGGAGGTACAAAATGCTCCCTTCGTCTCATATTAGTCGTTCACATTACTAAATTATATGTCCTGAACTACTTGTCTATTTGGAGTGGGTTCGGGCTTAACTTCGGCTTTTCCTGAAGGAGAAACTCCTTTAGGCGACGGAGGCGCAGAAGCTCGAGCGACTGGAGAAGGCACAATTTGTGAAGTTTGGGGAGTGCACTCCAATAGGAGTCGAACGCGCATGAGGGCAAATCATTGTCACCATGTCATTGTCCATCTGAAGAAACAACCTAGGCCCTTTGGACTTGAATGGACTAGTGAGGATCTCTGAGGACATCAAAACTATGCCACAATGACCATGCCGGCTCCAAGTGGACCGTCCGACAATCTCTGCTACTCTAAAGTCATCCAGCAGAAAATCTAGAATTAATGAAGTTGGAGAACAACCAACATGAGCCTAACCTATGAAATCGAGAGCCACCATTCGGGATGAGAGCAATCTTGATCTTGACTTTGACCTGCAAGATCTGATCACAATAGAAACAGGGAAATAGCGTGGAAAATAGACAAAAGAGTTAGCACCAACCTAGCCATAGTCCTTTGCTTTCCAGCCATATTTACTGGACAAGGCAATCCAAGTATGAACTTTTGCGCCAGTAGACTACAAGATGCGAGCTACCCAATGGCGAAGGGTGTTAATCTACTTATGAAGACCACCATCCGAAAAGGTGCTTCGTGAGCTATGAAAAATAAGCAAATGAGTGGGTTAAGGATTAAGAAAAAGGATAACGGAAACCAGTAAGTACAGACTGATGAAGACACTTACAATGCATATTTCAAAAAAAAAAGGCAAAGGAACCCAGAGATCTCCTTAGAGGAACAATGACGAAAAGGTTATCTCAACCTCAATCCTAAGGCCGTCGAGGCTAGTCACAGTCGTTTTTTTCCCCTGGCAACTAAGCTTGACTAAGTCACCATACAAGAAGGGCGAGGAGTAAAGCAACATCATATGCATCAAGGAAAAGCCGACACATAACATATTAGCTAGGGCACGAAGGCAGGCCACTATCTGCCACACAACCCGGATACAACTGACCTATAGACAATCGAAAGGTGTTGTAGAAAAAGGTGATTACTTCATCAATGGAATCACAAATTAGGCCCTAAAAGGGTACGTATAAACAAAAGATACGCCCAAAGAGGGAAAGGCTATACTGTACTCTAGCCTTAAGGGACGCACCTACATTCCCTTCTCAGCACAGCCATAATCCTTTATGACAGTAGGGATGGTATCGTGTCCTATAAGGAAGCCAAATCGGTAAACTGACATTATAGACTCTTCACTCGACTGCTTTGTAAAATCTCTCAAAAATCTAAAGTTGAAGGAAACAATTTCGTGAACTTTGATTTTGGAATTAAAGCTATTTTTTTGCTCTTGGGTAAACCAGAGCAAAGGGTGCTTTCTCCTTTTAGCCATAATTGAGGTACGACCTAGAGTAGAAAAAAGCAACGGAAAGTTAAGATTTGAAATAGGAAGGTGAAGTAACCTCAGAGATTCCTGAACTTGGATATATTTGTAAGTTAGATACTCTTACTTACCACTTTGCCAATCGAACGCTCACTCATTGAAATACAGGATTTTAAACCTTTTTGACCGTTGATCGAACTTATGTGGCATTAAGATATTTGAATTGGTTAAAGTGTTTGACTAAGGTGTTTAAAATCAAGTGAACAATATATTTACCTTAAAAAGAATTAAAATTATAATAAAAACAATAATAATTTTTTCTAAAAAAGGGAAAGGAATGAAAAAAGGAAGCTTCATTCCCTGTCTTCTTCTTCTAGCCTCCATCTCTCTCCTCCTTGTTCTTTGAAACTCTATTCTTCTCCAGCCCCCCTCTTTTCTCTTTCTTTCAAATTTTTATCGTGGTTTTTGCATCCATGGCCACCAGACTCTCGTTTTGCCTAAGCTTTATAAAAGATCTGAGTCTTGATTTTCTCTAAGTCATTTTTGAATATCTGTGCTTTTTTTGAGTTTGGTACTTCTTGTATTTGGACCCACCTTTTTTAATATCTCGTGTCGTGATACATTATTGATATGTGTTACAGGGTATAATTAGGGTTCTTATTAATATTTATGTTAATTGATAATTAAGGTAATGTAGCTTTTTGTACTTGTGCTTGATTTGTTAATTTACAATTTCGTACGCATGGGTTTGAAGTTGCATCTTTGATTGTATCGAAAGACTTGTTTAAAGCTAATTATTAGTAACGGTTATCCTATCCAGCTTATTGTACATAATTGACATAAAATCTGCTAGTGTTTCAGTGGATGTCATTAGTTACAATCGAAATTCGATTAAATTGTGGTCTAACTTCAATTGTTCAACAGTCCATAAAAGAATAAAGATAATGAGGAAGAAATTGAAAGATAAGGAAAAAAATAATTTTTTTAAAATAAAGTAAAAATTAAGTGATATGACATTAAAATTCTGATGTGGATGATTAATATGTCATTTTTGTGGTGCATTTGAAGTACACGTGAAGCTAAACCGTTTAAAGTGTTGTGTTTCGATGAGTCTAAGGGTTCATTTGTCAAAGTGATAAGTAGGAGGGTCAACTTACAAACGGAGCCAAGTTCAAGGGTATCTAAGGTCATTTCACCAAACAGAAATACATGAAGAGGTAGATCCAGCCAAAGCATATTTTGAAAAGAGAACCTATTTAAAAAAAGGAACACGTGGGGGAGAATCTTGCAGAAAAAGAAAGAGCTAATTATCCATATACATGTGAAAAAAAGGAGTAGAGGAGAAGGAATTCACGCGAATATGGATCATTCATTTTTTTTTCCTAATTTAAATGCAGTAAGATGCTTCACCCGCGAGACGGAGGGACTATTTGTATGAGGTAAAAGGGGCTTAGAACATTTAGGTAGGTAGCCAGGTAGGTAAATACGTAGGTACGTAGGCCATTAGCTAGGTAGCTAGATGGGTAGGTAGATAGATAGATAGACTGATGTGAGTTTCATTATTATTTATGCTATTTCATTGATATTGTTTTTGTTGAGTGTGAGTGAGTAGAGTTGTCAATGAGCCAAGGGTCCATGCAAGGCTATTTTAGTGACTAAGGATCCCGTGCCCGCGCCTAGGGGTGACTCCGAGGCATGACACCAAAGCTTGGACATATGAGAAGAAGTCAATCACCTAATATCTTTTGCCTCTGCTTGGCACTAAACTTGAGATCTCATAATTCTCAATTCACTTTGCTAACCACGATTGACTTTGAAGTCTATGTAGTTTGATCCTCTTCATCATATCAATCTTCACATCCATAAATCCGTAATCCAATAAACAACGGAACATAAGAAGAAAAATTTATAGTGTCCTAGCCTTGGTGACGCCTAACACATGTTGTTGGTGGATGGAAGGTATTCTATGGAATTAGTTAAGGTGTGCACAAGCTGGCCTGGACACCATAGTTTTCCAAAAAAAAAGAAAAGGAAGGCAAACTTACAGATATACCACAACTTCAAGTAGATAATCCAAATTTCTTCCACAATGAAATCAGTACTTTATGTTCTAAAACCTGCTAGGATTACAGAGTTGAGCAAGACAAACTAAACATATTCATTATTCCCCCTTTAAGAACTTCCTTCACTCACTATACAGTAATATATATGATATGCACACTCCATACATGAGATTGACCATAGAGGAAATACCTGATCGTTCATCAAATACCAAATATGTTTTGTCATTTCCGTACATCTCTTTCAAGTTAGTTTTTGTACTATGCCAACGAAAACCTCATGGAGAAAAGATGATCAAATCCACGCCACCCATTGCTTGGTGACTGATCGAATTCTTTCATGATAATTGGTAGGACATTCTTATTCTTAATTTTTCTCTAGATATGTCCCTTAACTTCCACTCGGGTTTAAGTTCAGCAAAAAAGATATAGACAAGAATGAAATGATTTTATTTTCCCTTTGGTGGCTCACTCTTAACAACAAAGGAAACTAAAGAAATGTACAACATTTCTCAGAAGCAAGAAACTTTCAAAGTTGCCTATGGGTGCTACAACTAATTTTTTGAAAAACATAGAAGCCTGTTTAAATAAATTTCATTAAGCACCGGGTTACAAATCCTAACATTTTCAACATTAAATTTAAGCACCGGGTTACAAATCCCAACATTTTCAACATTTAAGATAAGAACGTTACTATTCAAATTCTATATCCAGGAGAAGTACCTCAGCATGTTGTGGCAGAAATCACTCAAAAAACAGTTCTTGGTCAATTTCAGTATCACTTGAAAGAGATAGATAAGAGGGGTACAGCGTTAAAATTGGATGCAGATCCTTATCTTTGATGTATCCTGAAAGCTTCATGTCTTCATTTAGTAGACTCAATATGAAGCATATCCCCTCTGCATCCACATTTAAAATATCTCCCATTACAAACTCATGCACTGCAGAACCCAACTCAATCCAGCTAGATCCCCGATTTTTTTTCACGTGATGCTCTCTGATCATTACCCTTACTCTAGCTACATCATGCCATCTTCCTGCAGCAGCATAAGTATTGGACAAGAGAATGTAATTTCCAGAATTCTCAGGTTCAATCTTGAATAACTCTGATGCAGCAATTTCAGCCATCTGGACATCGCGGTGAACATGGCAAGCTGCGAGCATTGCACCCCAAACGGCTGAGGTGGGCGCCACATGCATACTCAAAATCATCTCATGGGCTTCCTCAAGGAACCCACCACGGCCAAGGATATCAACCATGCATGCATAATGTTTTTCTGTGGGTTGAATTCTGAATTCTTCAGTCATTTGTTTGAAGTACCTCCTGCCTGCATTAATAAGTCCTCCATGGTTGCAAGCACTCAAAACCCCAAGGAAAGTTACTTCATCAGGTTCAAAATTCTTTCTTTGCATATCCTCAAATAAATACAATGCCTTTTCAACTAAGCCATGATTAGCAAGCGCAGTAATTATTGTACTATAACAACACAAATCTTTTTTATCTGCCATTTCAAATACTTGCGAGGCTTTCTCAATATTTCCACATTTTGCATAGAGGTCTACTAAACTGTTAATAACACGTGTATCAGAAAAATATCTGGATCCTACATCATCACTCATAACTAACTCAACAGCATCTACAATCCCTAACTGAGAGCAAGCTGAGATGATACTCAAAATAAAAGTCTCATCCAGTTCAAAACTATGCTTTCTGAAGCTTTTAAACAATTCCAAAGCAGCAGAAGGCTTCCCATTCTTAGCATAACCACCAATCATGGCAGACCATGTAATAAGATTCTTCTCAGGCATTTCATCAAATAAACACCTTGCTTCGTGCAATTTCCCAGACTTAACATAGCCATCTATCATCATAGTCCACGACACCACATTCCTAAAGGGCATTTGTTCAAAGTATTCCCTTGCTTTTTCCAACTCGCCCACCTTACAAAACCCTGATATCATCAAATTCCATGTTCCAGTGTCACGAATTGGCATCGCCTGAAACAAAAAACTCGCACTGGGCACATCACCAACATCTATGCACCCTGAAATCATCACATTCCAAGCAGCCAAATCCTTACTAGGCATAGCCTCAAAAAGATTCCTAGCCTCTACCACATCTCCCTTCCTAGCATAACCACACATCACACTAGTCCAAGAAACCACATTTTTCTCTTCCATTCTGTCAAACAACTCTCGTGCAATTTTGATTCTTCCATTAGTCACATACCCCGATACCATTGAATTCCAAGAAACAACATCCTTCTCCTCTATCCCATCAAATACTCGTCTCGCATAATCAACTTCCCCACATTTCATGAAACAATCAATCATAGCATTTTGCACTAGTAAATCAGAACCAAACCCACATTTGCATATAAAACCAAGCATTCCCTCACCATATCTCAACCATTTCAGCCGTCCTAACGCCTTAAGTACAGATGATATAGTGAAATTCAAAGGCGTGACATCTTGGATATGCATATAGCGGAAGAGAGAAAAAGCTTGAGTGTGGTGAGAATTTTCAACATACCCATGAATCATTGAAGTCCAAAGAAAAGGGTTTCTTTCAGTAATTTCATCGAACAACTTGCGAGCATAGTCCGTGGCACCGAAACGACTGTAAAGACGAATGATTTTGTTGAGAACAAGGTCTGATGAGGCAATGGATCCACATACTAATAAACGGGCGTGCACTGATTTTAATGTGCTTAGGGTTTTGCAGGTTTGGAGAAGATGGGAAACAGCTTGATTCATTGCATTTCATGGCGCCAATGCCAAGGGATTAAACTAGGGGTAAACGGTCATATGAATTCAACTACTTTTCTTGATGTTATGGGCTTACTAGTGTCAAATTATTTGGTTTTGGGGTCTTTCCTGAAAGTTTTAGAAAAGGTAAAAGGCAAATTGGCCAAGTATTTATGCAGAATGATTAAACACGATACGGTGCACTTGTATTAGAATTAGAATATCAGGTTAGTAAATAGAAGTGTGTTATTTTTTGTTATTTTGGATGATTGTAATTTAATATATTATATTATATTGTATATTGTTATATTGTATTTTATTATAAATATAATATTTGAATAAATTGTATTATTTTTTATTTTTATAAAATTTCTTATCTTAATAATTTGAAAAGATAAATCTACGAGAAAAGTACCTACTTTAAGAAAAAAGACTGAATAAAAGATAAAATGAGAAAAAAGTTATAAAGTAACGAGGTGATCACCAGATCAATCATTACATAAAATGAAAATTCTTGTTATTATGTGATAATGGATTTTGAACAATATAATAAAATATAAATAACAATTAAAATAAATATTATATTTAAACTAACAATACAATAAATAAATACAAAACAACTTTACTCTACCTCATACTCTACGTTGTAAAATAATACTAAATAAGTGATTATTTTCTTCTTTTTTTTTTTTTTTTAATTAAAGATGATTTTATTAATCTTGAAAGT
The DNA here is from genome assembly GCA_039654485.1 of Withania somnifera. NCBI lineage: Eukaryota > Viridiplantae > Streptophyta > Magnoliopsida > Solanales > Solanaceae > Withania > Withania somnifera. Next base: position 6,551,175 of record JBDJHY010000097.1, read on the forward strand.
CGCAAATACAAGGGGCCTATTACAGTCCATAGCAAAGTCAAAAGCAAATTCAATAAAACGGACAAGTAAGCCTAGACAAGCCTACGTACTAAGT
>JBDJHY010000097.1:6558409-6569900 GCA_039654485.1 Withania somnifera
GAACAAAAGAAACAGAAAGTCTCTGAAATAAAAGCTGGCTTAGATGATGCTGAAGCATTGGTAATTCATAAAGCTTTCGCCGCAACCTGTGTTTGCTTGTTTCTTAAGTATTTTGGTTTAGAATGTTCTTTTGTCCTCATTTCCAGATTCGAAAAATGGACCTAGAAGCTAGGAGTTTACCTCCAAATGTCAAAGCCACACTTCTTACGAAGTTAAGAGAATATAAGAGTGATCTGAACAACGTAAAAACTGAAGTGAAAAGAATCACATCAGCAAATGCAAACCAAGCTGCAAGGGATGAATTATTGGAATCGGGAATGGCAGATGCTAACATGGTAAATCCCCTTTCCCTATTGTACTTGCAAGCTAGTCAGTTCATAAAGAACAATAAGATGAAAAACGATTAGATGATCTTAGTCATTTATATTTTATGGCATTGTACAAGTAGATTCCGTTCTTCCTTCTTGTTAAATGTAGGCTGCTAATTTTCACTACCTATGAATCCTTTTTCTGTTTACACCCATTATCTAAAGTTTATGGAACTTTTGACGCGTCTATTTGTGTCAAGGTTCCTGCTACTTCAATTCTAATGGGAGCAACTTCACATCAAGTTAAAATCAAAACATATAAATGAACTTATAATCTTGAAACTTGTGAAAGTGGTAGAATATGATTACTAGTGGAATTGTGTCACGTACGTTTGGAATGACGTATGAAGGGAAGAATATTCATATAAATTGAAAGGAGAAACACTCTTATCACATAAAACATGAAGTTATAGAAAAGTCCCCTATGGCAAGCTCGTTGCTTGAGCCTCCTTTCGAACAATCATTTCCTTTATCAATGTACTGTCAGAATATCTATGCTGGACAAGTTGATAAGCGAGAGTGAAAACTTTTTCACCTTTTGACTGATGTTTCATTGGGAATTATGCTTTTGCTTGATCAAATTTTTTATCTAATGCCATGCAGGTGTCTGCTGATCAAAGGCAAAGGTTGATGATGTCAACAGAGAGATTGAACCGTTCGAGTGACAGGATCAGGGACACTCGAAGGACAATGCTAGAAACAGAGGATTTGGGGGTCTCGATTCTTCATGATTTGCATCAACAACGTCAGTCTCTCTTGCATGCACATGAAACGGTACGCCATCTGTTCATTTTTTTCTAGCATATCCGACTGACCTGAACTGAATAAGAAACTAAGAGGTCCAGTTTTGATGTGCGATTATTGGGAGTTTTTTTAATTTATTATTAATTTTTTTTTATATGATAAGGTATTTCATTCACAAAAGAGCATCAAGACATCTTACAATGAAAAAAAAATTGACAAAAGAAACTAGGAGATCCCTTTACAGTATGTCGGTCTAAGACAAGGGAACTAATAAACTCCAACTATTGTCTCTAGATACATTAGCCAAATTAGCCCAGCAAAAAAGTAAGAGTAGCATCTAGTTTTGAGAGAGTGATTTGCAGTTGAGGTTCCATCAAAACACCTCCTATTTCTCTTATTCCATAAACTCCAGAAGATAGCAGCAGGGATCATTAGCCATATCCTTTAGATGGTTTCATCAACTCTCCACATGCTCCAGTTCATATGTGCCTCTTTTATGGTCTGTTCCATGACCCATTTCAATGCCGAAGAACATGTTCCAAAGATCAGTAACCACCTTGCAGTGTAAAAATAGATGATTCACAGTTTCCAACTTATCCAAACATAGGTAGCATCTATTTACTAACGGGAGACCTCTCTTTTTGAGGTTGTCTTGTGTCAAGTTAGCTTTATGGAGGGCAGTCCAAGTAAAGCGGATAATCTTAGGAGGCAACTTCGTCTTCCAAATCAATTTCTAGTGCGAATCATCAACTACTTGGTTTTGTGTACGAATCTTCCTGTAGCATTCTTTCACTGTGAAAGTGCCCTTCCTTCCCCAACACATAGTATCTGACATGGTCACATCGATATTGTATATTTCCACCTCTGTTAGCATTTCCATCAGTTGGTCCATCTCCCAATTTTGAACTACCCTTCTGAATAGAATATCCTGACTGTTCCATTTCTATATGAGCAATGGTGGCATTCTTTATTCTGAGCAATGTGATACATAGAACGAAACTTATCCATTGGAGTTATTACCATTGAGGAATCTAATATGAGCTCCATTACCAGGTTTGTAATAGATGCACCGAAAGAAATCAATCCCTAACTTGGTAATGAATCTCCAGGGACCCACTCCATAAGGGGCATTAGAGCTTTTTGTGCTCCAGTGATCATTTTCACCATGCTTGGCCTTCCTTCCATAGTCTTGGTTCACCTGTGTCATACCTCCAAAGCCATTTCATTAAGAGACTCTTGTAGTGTGAGGCCAGATCTCTTACTCCCAAACCTCCTTTGTACTTTGGTAGTGTGACTCTATCCCATTCAATCATGTGAAATTTGTGGGTACTACAGTTCCCCTCCCAGATAAAGTTCCTATTTGATTTTTTCTAGCTGCTTTAGAACCTTACTGTGATGGGAACCAAAGACATGTAATAAGTTGGCAGGCTATCAAGCACGCTATTGATGAGAGCAGTCTTCCACCCATAGATAGATATTGCAATTTCCAGAAGCTAGTCTCTCTTCAAATTTCTCATTGATACCATTCCATACCTTGCAACTCTTGTACCCTGCACCCAAAGGTAGGCCTAGGTAAGAGGTAGGAAGAACCCCAATGCTGCAGCCCAAAATTCTTGCAAGTTCCTCTGTGTTTGGATCATTATTGACAGGGTAAATAATACTTTTCAGCACATTGACATGTAGTCCTGATAGAGCTTCAAACAGAGAGTGTTAGGCTTAGGTGCCTAACTTGTGCCTCTTCTGCCTCACAGATTATCAGTGTGTCATCAGCATACAATAGATGTGAAATTCTCAGCGACTGACCCTACTTTGAATCCCTGAATCCATTTTAAATCTCTGGCCTTCTCCAGTATCTTGCTAAAACCCTCCATTGCTAATATGAACAAGAAAGGGGATAGAGGGTCCCCCTGTCTTATCCCTCTCTGAGGAGAGAAGAATCCCACTGGTTCCATGTTCACCAACACCGAGTATTTGACAGTTGTAATGCTAAATCTTATCCATCTAATCCATTTTTCACCAAATCCCATCTTCCTCAAAATAGAGATTAGATAAGACCAATTTAACTAGTCAAAAGCTTTCTCTATGTCAAGCTTGCACATTATGCCAAGGCTCCCAGATTTTATCCTCCAATCTAGAGCTTCGTTAGCTATAAGTGCTGCATCAGTAATCTTTCTTTGCTTAATGAAAGCATTCTGAAAGTTGGAGACTAGCTAGCCAATAACTTTCTTCAATCCTTCTTAGAAAATGAATAAATTGAGTACAGCTTAGACATGCATCACCATGTCCAACTGTTAGGAAACAAAAAACTGTACAAATGGAACAAGGAAGACCATAATTCTTTTAAAACTTCAAGTGCATTGTTGCAGACAGTTTGCCGCTACTTGCTCTTGGCATTTACGATGTAAAACCTGAGAACTTAAGCTCGATTCTTGACATACCCACTAACTTTGTGAGGTTACCTAAGCTTGCTTCATGACATGTCATCAGGGAGCAAAGAATAAGAATGAGGGTATCTGAAACAGTTAAAGAATTTTGAGAAGCTGCTAGCAATTAAAAAGAGACATACATAACTCTGTGAAGGGGAATCACGCTCATGAATAGTGTCCCAAAAAGTCTGCCGGCATATGAGAGAAGACTTGATAACTAAGGAGAAACTTTTGGTGGGAGGGGGCCAATGATAAAACAAATTCCTTCCAGCTTTAGCAAGGTCGCCAGGAACAGAAGCAGGGTGGAATGGGTAATAAGAAACTTGGTCTAGTAACACGAGCCTGCTGTTTAAATGGCTGCAGAGGTATAACTTAGAATCAGAAGATTCAACCACTTATCAAGGCTTTATATTAGTGTAGTAGGTTCTGGTGTACAAAGCCTGTGATAAAAAACATGAGGAGTCTGGAAGAATATCAGAAAGTTAAGGGAGCAATTTACCAGACATTTGCTTCACTATTGGCATTGAGAAAAAGTTGAAATTCTAGCAGGATACTTTAAATGGACAACATCCCCTTGAAGGATGAGTTTTTGATTTATACTCCGTTTCAAAAAGAATGACCCATTTTGACTTGGCATGGAGTTTAAGAAAATAAAGAAGACTTTTAAATCTTGTGGTCTTAAATTAAAGTTATGTCAAATGTACCACAATGTCTTTAATCTTGTGGTCTTATACATGCCACATAGAAAGTTGGAATTAAAGTATTGCTAAAAAAGGAAAGGGACATTCTTTTTTAAACGGAGGGAGTATAGTTCTGCACAGAGAAGAGAGAACATTCGTACTCTGCTGGCCTCAAGATGGCTGGGAATTGTCATTCTAAAGGCATTTTGAAGACTGGGATAGAGAAGAGATGTTTCAGCTGCAACAAGGCTGGCAGGAGACAGAATCTATCTGGAACCAGACAAGTGGAGTGTATTCTGTTAATTCAGGTTATAGTAGATTAACTTCATCAGCAAACGCCAAAAGATAATGGCTATGCGAGAGATCATTTGCAACCCTTACCCGGCTTAACTCACTCAAATCTCCAGGAAAAAGGGCATAACATCTGTAGTGAGCTCTTCATGTGTAAGGTGGACAAGGAAGAAGTGAACCACTAATTATCACATTGCTAGATAGCCAAGCAGCAGTGAAATACAGTTTGACACTTTTTAGGGTATACTGAGTAATCTGAAGGACCATTAAAGAGGCCTTGATAAGTTGGGAAGAAGGGCAGGTGAAAGGAAGATAAAAGGGTTCGGTGACAACACCAGCAGGGACTTTTTGGACATTAGGAATTTGGATGACAATATTGATTTCTTCACTTTTGGTCCTTTGGACAGACAAGAACTCAGAGATCAGAGATGCTTCGAAGATAAGGAAGAACCATAGATTAAAATAAATATGTTTGAGCTTTTTTGTGCACCGTGCTCTACGACATGGACACTTTGCTTGACTTCCCCGACTCCCTTCCTTTTGTGGGAGCTTTTGAGTTTTTCCTATATAGCTACTTGAATCTCTTGGGAACCTCATATAAGTAAAAATAAATCCTAATTAGTGAGGTCACTTTCATACACATCCAGATTCAACATGCAGGGAATAACAAATTTCACAAGTAATTTGGTGAAATCAAAGATCACAGCCACCAGCCTGCATTTTGGTCCCTTTATATAGAAAAAAAATTAGAGATCAGAGTTGCTTTGAAGATAAAGCAGATCAATAGATTGAAATACAGATGTTTGAGCTCTTTTGGCTTCATGCTGGATGTATACAACATAGACACTTTACTTGATCGACCCAACTCCCCTTCCTTTTGTGGGTGCTTGAGTTTTCTCTATGTATCCATTTGGACCTCTTTGGTGCCTCAGGTAAGTAATAGTAAATCTTAATTTCTGAGGTTACTTCATACACTTTCAGATTCAACACGCAGACTAGAACAAATTGTCACAAATACCTCGGTGAAATCAACGATTACAGATCTAAAACTCTAGAACGGCCTATAGGAAACAAGGAATACTTCTTTATAGGAATCTATGTCAGGGTTTTTCTGGAAAAAGAAGAATAGCAATATGTGATGAGCATGCTTCTATGGGCTAACAGATGTTAACTCATGCAAGAATTGCATAATCTTCCATTCTTCGACAGAATGACTGCTAACTAGGATATACAACGCATTCACTGTAATATCTTTCCTGGTTGTGATTTTCTCTTTAGTTTCAGCTCTAATAATAGAACTGCAAAACAATAGATGAATTAACAAACGAAAACCTAATCTGCTGAAGATAGAACATGCCTAAATTTTAGCCTTCACATGATATATGACCTATGAAAAAGGGAGTGCCCCATCACCCAATGAGTTATGAGTTCAATTTGCAAAAGAAAAAGGTAGGTATAAGAAAAACAGTTCAAGAGCAAACAAGCAATACCTAGGATCTCTGGTAGCTTTGTACAGCCAATATGTGCTCTCAATCAATTCTGGACGCAGAGGATAGCTTTTCTGGCCTTGCTACAATGTAAGCAAACAACAAAACGGAATTTAAGTGAGATACTAATAATATAGAAAATAAACCACTCCACAAAGTCAGGTGCTCAGTCGGCAAAAGGAACGACACAGAAGGAACAAGCTCAAAACAAAAGAGTTTGTGGAAATGAAAAAAGGTTTTGTATTAGCCTAACTGCTTATATTTCATAGCAATGCAGATGATATATCCCTAAAATGATCCAACCACTTCCAATCTTAAATATGGCTGACTTCATCTGAAAAATGCTTGCTAAAAAATTGATAACTTGTCCTACAGATCGGCCCACTGGAAAAAATATAGTATGAACAAAGGCTTATCGAAAAAGTGTTTTTTTTTTGGAGAACGGTCAAAGGCATCTCGATAAAGTTGGGCAAATAAAACCTTTTAACCTTATATATTTGCTGTCAATGTTAGCTAAGTTGCGCAACCGAACCATACAAATGGAGTGTTTCTTTTAAGTGCATACGATGTCCAGAAAAATTTCATTCTAAAAGGCATGCCTAAATCTATATCGATCAAAGAGTTAGCACATAAACAAACTTAAGATTCAAAAGAAATTAGACAACTGTAAGGTAGTACTTGAACACTGAGCGTAGCTAGATTGAAACCCTCTGGGGTAAACCCATATCTTCTCCAGACGCTAAAGAAGGCAGCATGTGTTCTAATGGCAGGCTCAATATCCCCTGCTAGAACCTTTCAACAAATACGCAAAAGTTAGTTCCGTGTACTAATTAACATTTGAGGAAAAAAATTGGTATGCTAACGATTGGGTGTGAAATATCTCCATAAGCAAATCACCTGAAGACCTGGCCAGAATGCCTGTAAGCTGTTAAATAGAGGCCAGACAAGGGCAGCAGAATTCATATTTACCTCTACGTACCTACATATTGGAAGAGGCAAATTTGCATAGAACTTTTAGTTCTAGAGAAGAAGAGAAAATTAAACCTTGGTGCAGGGTGAGACAAGGCTTCAAATTGTAGAATACCAACTCACAAAATGAGATAGTACCAGGAAAATATTGTCTTGAATTGGTTATTGACTAGACAAGGCAAGGAGGCTTCCTAAGCTGTAGTGTATGTACAGTAAAGTGAGTTGTAATTCTCTATTTTTATGTAAAATGATGGAAGTAATTATTCTTTTACAATTGTGAGGGTGTTGGGATTGGATTTTTAAAAGTAGCTTATAAGCTAAAAGCTAAAAGCTAAAAGCCACAAGTTGTCTATTCCCAACTTTTGGCTCTTAGCTACTTGAAATTACTTTTCATCTGTGTCAAAACACTACAAAAAATAAAAAAAGAGGTTAAGAGCTAAAAGCACTTAAAATAAGTCAATCCAAATACCCTCTAAGTAGAAATTGGTCTAAACTATCCTATGAAACATGCTACAAGACGTATTCATACTCAAACTATGAATCTAGGCAAGTTGTGGATCAATATACTTCCTAAACAATAACTATAGTATTTGTCTTAAATTTTCAGTAGCAATGCAGTATAAACACAGGTTTTCTCTGTAGTGAATACAAGCCTTAGAAAGGAAGATTACATACCAAGGATCATTAAAGAGATAGTTCATAGCAGCCTTGTAAGCTTCCTGGAAGATGAAAAGATATTCTTCATCCCCAAATAGCAAATACGCCTGAATTAGAAATGTGAATCAGCAGGCTAGAATTAAGAACACCAGAATATACATCCAAATCAATTTATGGACTTTAGGACAGTTTGCTAAACGAAACATTAAACTACTAACCCCATTTCAGTCAAAGCAGAACTTCCAGTTTTCATTTACATGACAACAATAATGCCAACAAAACAAAATTGAAACAGAGATACTCTGTAAATAACAGGAATCTAAAAATGATAGTAACAAGATTGTCTGATCTCATCAACCATGCCATAGCCAAATGTCCTAGAGGTAGCTATCAGAAAATTACCATCCTATGTAACTATTTATGTTAATAATGACTGGACACGAACACTATTCTGTTCTCAGCGGAAACCCGCCTTAGAGATTGAACGGCAAACCTTTAATCTATATAAAAAAATGTAGATTTAAAAGTATCTTTACATGAAGAAGGACCAATGGAGGACCAAAAGTGTTTACAAGCTGAAATACATGGGATAGGGGTGACCAACTTATGACTTCGCTTGATTTTAAGAACGTGCTAATAAGTACTTTGGGCTTCACAAAACATGTATATAAGCAAAAAAGTGCTTGTTAACTAGTTTGACGGACTTACAAGCTTACCTAAAAACCTTCTAATCATGGAATTACCAAAAGTTGTAGCTATCTAGTTTTCTAATGTACGTAACTTTTTAACATGGATAGTTGTAAGGAATCATCAAAAAGACAATCAAGATGAAAGAGTTTTTTCCTAAATTTAACAAATAAAATATCTGATTATTTGTATCATGAATATCAAAAATAGACAAGATAAATTTTTAAGAAAAAGACATAAGATTTAAAAAAAAAAATGATAATGCATCCTTCAGAATACAACTCCACCTCGACCCTACACTAGAAATGCTCAGTCATATGAATCCTTTTATCATTCTGCTCTGTCATCTATGTGGGGCCTGTTTCAATCCAAATGCTCAATAACTTGTCTTGGATGGAACATCAGGGATTCACATAAAGGTGTAATAACCCTCACGGTCATTTATGAAAATTACGCGACGTTTTGCATTCTAGAGCTTTTCAGTAGTTTTCCCAAGTCATTTATGACTTGCTGGGGTCGGTAGTTCGATTCCCTGGAGACTCGGTTGAGGTTTATCTCGAATTACCTGTTTTAGAGTCTAAAACTAAGTACTCGTTGACTAAAGTCAACTTTGCTTCAAGACGAGTTCGGAATTAATCTCCGAAAGTTTCGTGAGCTCCAGAATACCGAATAAAGTCTCGATGAACCATAAGTTTGTGTTTCGGAGACTTCTTTTTGAGTTTGTGCAAATTTGTGGTTTTCCATTTCACTTAAGGTTAAAAATGGAGCTTGGGTGGTCCTCTGATGTTCGGAGTGTCGAAATGGAATTCTGACACTTCCTTCAGCTCCAGAATGGTGATTTTAATCTAGTGAGAGTGTTGATTAGCTTACCAGAGTTGTCGTGGGAATTTTGAGTTGTTAGATGATGTTTTGAATAATTTAGGTCTAATAGTTGACTTGGTCAACATTTTCCCGTAACGATCTCGTATTCCGATTTCGAATGCACCGTTGAGTCTGAAATGTTGTTTCAGGTGTGAGTACATAGTTTTTTTTGCATAAATTGAACTCCGAATGCATTTCGAGTGGTAATCCAGAATATTTCTACGCTTAGTTGTTTGTTGTCAAAACCTGTGTCTGGTTCAGGAAAAGTGATCATCGCGATTGCAGAACATCTCTACGTGATCGCGATGGTAATGACCCTCACGATCATTTATGAAAATGACGCGACGTTTTGCATTCTAAAGTTTTTCAGTAGCTACCCCAAGTCATTTATGACTTGCTAGGACTAGTAGTCCAGTTCCTTGACGACTCGGATGAGACTTATCTCAAATTGCCTGTTTTAGATCCTAAAACTAAGTACTCGTTGACTAAAGTCAGTTTTCCTTCAAGACAAGCTCAAAATTAATTTTCGACAGTTCCGTAAGCTCTGAAATGCGTTAAAGTCTAGATGGACCTTAAGTTCGTGTTTCGGAGTCTTTTTTTGAGTTTGTGCAAATTTGTGATTTTTCATTTCACTTGAGGCTAAAAGTGAAGCTTGTGTGGTCTTCTGGTGTTCGGAGTATCGGAATGAAATTCTAACACTTCCTTCAGCTCTGGAATGGTGATTTTAGGCTAGTGAGGGTATTGGTTAGCTTACTGGAGTTGTCATGGGGATTTTGTGTTGTTGGATAGAGTTTTGAGTAATTTATGCCTAATAGTTGACCTCAGAAACATTTTTCAAAAACAATCTCATATCCCGCTTTCGACTGCACCGTTGAATCCAAAATATTATTTCGGGTGTGCGAGCATAGTTTGTTTGTGTAAACCGAACTCCGAACGTATTTCTGAGTAGTGATTCGGAGTATTTCTACACTTGTTGTTTGCTATCAAAACCTGTATTTGGTGCAAGTAAAGTGTTCATCGCAATCGCGGAGCATTTCTACGTGATCGTGATGCCTTCCAGTTTTCCTCTACGCGATCGCATCCTTGACTCATGCGATCACGAAGTGTTCTTGTCCCTTCCTTAAGCGTGATCTGGTTTCTTCATTGACGCAAATGCAATGCATTATTGTTCCATATTCATCGGGATCGCGATACATTCTTCCCCAATCGCGATGACCAAATCACTTACTCTACGAGATCGCGATGAGTAGTACCTGGTAGTATAAATATTTCCTGCAAGATTTTTTTGTTCATTCTGCAGCAAAACCTTTCGTTTTTCTCTCTGTTTTGGGCGAAAATCAAGTTCATCAAACGTTGAGGAAAGTTTTTCAAAGTTTCCCCTTCGATTCCCCCGTTATTAACAAGTCTACTTCCCCTTTTATTTCTTGGAAGATGAAGTTTTTCCTCCATTGATGCCCTATTTATGAATTCTTAATTTCATCAATCATATCCGAAGTTATTAAATAAATTCCTGTTCATTGGGGTTATTTTACTTCGTAGTAATCTTTTCCTTTCAAATTCCATTGCATAAATCTTTTCCCGAGTTGTACAAGGGTCTTCCCTTGTCCGAATTATGCTCAATTATGGAGCACGGGTACCTGGTAAAGTTGGGAACCCCTTGATGAAATTTACTTTTACGATTCCGACAAGAGGGCCCCGCTGGCCCATTTTAGGCCCAGTCCGGAACTTAAAATAAATTACATCGTTAGACTCGTATTGATCGCTAGATTCTTATTATATGAGTTTCAGAGCCGTTGGAGACCATTTGATATCATTCAAAGTAACATTTGAATTTGCAGCATATTATTCGTACGACGACAAGTAGGCTCCTTGGGGCTATCTCTGGGTATATAGCTTTGATAATTTACTGAATAGCCTCTGTGGTATGGGTCTCTAGATTGTTACCGTATACTTGGAACGCTTCTTCATTCCGTTCCCCATTGGTTCTCTATGTGCACGACACCCGTGACTTAAAATTAGCCTTGTGATGGCTTTAAGATGACTCTAGAAGTAGTAGGACATCGATGCGTGGGTTAATTTTGGGTTTTGCCCTCGGGTTTGGGCTGTTGTATTGTGCTGCTAGATGTAGCTTAGATGTGCCTGTGTAGGGTAGGCTATGTATAATATGTGTTGTGCATTCATACTACGAGAGGTTGAGCCACAGGCTCCGTGTTGAGAGTGCATTGGGGCTGAGGCCCGTATCACCACTTGATTTTGATGTTGTGGAAGCTAGCTACTGATAATAAGGATAATGATGGTTAATGACATAACATATGATAACT
>JBDJHY010000097.1:6577093-6588680 GCA_039654485.1 Withania somnifera
CCTCGTTTCTCTGATGTATCACCATTCAATTGTGTCTTGTCAGTTTGCTAAACACCATCGTCTTAGTTCCAGTCCTAAATCAATAAACGAGTCATTGCCCGTTTGAGTTAGTTCATTCTAATATTTGGGGTCCTTGTCCTGTGACTTCTAAAAATGGAATTCGGTATTTTGTTACTTCTGTTGATGACTATTCTCGAATGACATGGTTATATTTTATAAAAAATTGTTCTGAGTTATTCTCATTTTTTTAGTTTTTGTGCTGAAATTCAATCCCAGTTTGATGTACGTGTACAGACTTTAAAAAGTGATAACGCTAAGGAATATTTATCAAAAAAATTTCAAAATTACATGATTCAAATTGGTATCCTTCATCAAACATCATGTGTTGATACATCATCTCAAAACTATGTTGCTAAAAGAGGAATAGACACCTTCTTGGAACTGCCAAAGCATTGTTATTTCAAATGCATGTTCCCAAATATTTCTAGGTTGATGTCGTTGCCACAGCTTGTTTCTTGATTAATAAAATGTCTTCTTCTGTTTTGTCTTATCAGATTCCTTTCTCTGTTCTTTTCCCCAACAAATATTTGTTTCCCATTGAACCCAGAATATTTAGTTGCACTTGCTTTGTTAGAGATGTTCAACCCCAAGTTACTAAACTGGATCCAAAATCTTTGAAATGTATTTTTCTGGGATATTCTCGTGTACAAAAGGTATATAGGTGTTATTGTCCTAGTCTTAACAGGTACCTTGTATCCACAGACATGGCCTTTTTAGAGAATACACCTCTCCTCAGATCATATTCCTCAGGAAGAAGACGATAAGTTACTCATTATTTGGGTCCTCTTTCATCAAACTCCGTCAAACCAACCATTATCTAAACCTACACTCGTCGACCCAGATCCTCTGCTCATGCTACCGAGCCTACTACTGCACATATTCTCGAACCTCCCAGTTCAAGTTTTAATGAGCCAGTATCTTCATCACAAGATCCGACCGCGGGTGATGATCTTCCTATTACTCTTGGGAAAGATAAACATACTTGTACGTATCCTATCTCTTCTTTTGTGTCCTATAATCATTTGTCTCCCTCCTCACGTTCTTTTATTGCCTCTCTGGATTCTGTGTCTATTCCTAAATCTAGTCGTGAAGCTTTAGGTCATTCTGGTTGGAGTAATGCTATGATTGAGAAAATGAATGCTTTGGAAGATAATGGTACTTAGACCTTAGCAGATTTGCTCGTGGGAAAACAGACTACTGGCTGTAAATGGGTGTTTGAAGTGAAATGAATCCTGATGGCTCTGTAGATAGATTGAAAGCCCATCTTGTTGCTAAGGGATAATACTCAGATATATGGAGTGGACTATTTTGATGCTATTTCTCTTGTGGCTAAGCTTACTTTTGTCAAATTGTTTATTTCCATGGCAGCCATTCATAACTGGTCTTTGCACCAGTTGGATATTAAGAATGTTTTTCTTCATCGAGACCTTCAAGAAGTTTATATGGAGCAACCACCCGATTTTGTTGCTCAAGGGGAGTATGGGAAATTATGTCGCCTTCATAAAACCTTTTATGGCTTGAAACAAATTCCTCGTGCATGGTTTAGTAAGTTAAGTCACGTTGTTGAGACTTTTGGTATGCATAAGAGTAAGTCTAATCACTCGGTTTTCTATAAACACTCGGATAGGGGCATCATTCTATTAGTTGCGTATGTAGATGATATTGTCATATAGGTTGTGACTCTACACGAAATTTATCTCTAAAATTCTTCCTTTACACTCAGTTTCATACCAAAGACTTAGGAATACTACGTTATTTCTTTGGTGTTGAAGTGAACAGGAACAAGAAGGAAATATTATTGTCTCAAAGAAAGTACGTGCTTGACTTGCTATCTGAAACAGGAAAGCTGGGAGTTAAACCATGTAGCATCCCTATGATTCCTGGTATGCAGCTCACTAAAGATGGTGATTCGTTTGATGATCCCGAGAGATATAGACAACTGGTTGGAAAGCTGAATTATCTCATTGTGACCGGACCAGATATTGCCTACTCCGTAGTATGGTAAGTCAGTCTATGGCATCTTCAACCATTGATCACTGGAAAGCTGTGGAACAAATTATATGTTACTTAAAAGGAGCACCTAGGCGTGGAATTCTGTATGCTAATTTGGTGACACTAGGATTGAGTGTTTTTCGAATGCTAATTGGGCAGGATCTAAAGAAGATCGAAGATCAACTTCTAGATATTGTGATTTGTTGGTGGAAACTTGATTTCGTGGAAAAGTAAGAAACAAAATGCGGTGTCACGATCCCGTATTGAATCTGAGTATAAGGCTATGGCCAAGTCTGCATGTGAAATCATGTGGATATATCAGCTTCTCAAGAAAGTAGGTTTCGAGGTTTCTATGCCAGCCAAACTATGGTGCGATAACCAAGTTGCACTTCATATTGCATCAAATCCAGTTTTTCATGAGAGAAACTAAGCATATTGAGATTGATTGTCACTTTATTTGTGAGAAAATCTAGCTAGGCTTGATTGCTACAGGTTATATGAAAACTGGAGAACAATTAGGTGACATCTTCACAAAAGCACTCATTGGAGTTAGAATTGATTATCTTTGTAACAAGTTGGGCATGATCAACATCTATGCTCCAACTTGAGGGGGAGTGTTACAGAATAATACTAGTTTAGGAAGTAAATATTTAGGTATTATTTAGGAATTGACTGTATATATATTTTTTTCCAGATTAGACTTACCTTTTATAGGGTGTATGTGTATATAAATATCAACGCCTAGATGAATAACAGACAAGAATCAATCCACAATTCTTCACATCTGTTTCAATCACTAAACCTTACTCCAAATACTGTTGATGTTTCCATGTTGACCCATATAACCATCTTTCTGAAACCAGTCGTAGATTGACCCCTAAAAGTAAGAAAATTTTGTTTTGTCCCTGGTTCTCTGTTGGATATTGTGCACCTCAATTCAAGCATTGAAACCTGAGTTGAGGGTGGCTATGTTAGAAACATCACGATAAATGCACGGTGAAACTCTGTCTTAACCCTGGTCCAGTGGTGAATAAAGTGTCTTCAACCTAAGTCTAATATTAGGTTAAAAGTGGCTACTACGAAGCCTTCTTATAAAAAAAATAGTTGTATATGTATAGAAAACAAATAAAAAGGGAGGAGGTCAAGTGTGTACAAATAGAAGCTTTGAGGCTAAGAAGCTACAAAAAAAAAGATTGTAAAAGGACAAATGAAGAAAAAGGAGAAAAGGGGAGTAATGGAATAAAATGAGTCAGTCACTAAGTTCTCAAAATATACCCTACCAGCACTCAAACCTTTATTACAAGCCAAACAAAATCCTGACGTGATTCGGGTTGACCTGCTGAAAACTAAGTTAGAATTGATAAGGCAAGCCTATGGCTATTGTGTGCATGATTAGATTTCTTTTTGAGCGTGAGTGAATACTTTCCCTATCCCATGATAAATTAATCTTTGTGCGTCTGCGGGACTTTTTTGTTGTGAGAGCAAGTGGATGCTTAAATCAATTGTAAATAAGTTACAGTAGTAATTTCAGTTGACACAAGCCTTATATGAGGTCGTTCATGCTATTGCTTAAAGTCGTAGTTAATAAACAAAAATAGTTAGCCTATGTGATGTAATGCCAAATGATCGATTGTGCTAAGTTGTATTCTGTATGCGTGTTTTAAGTGTTTAGTATTTGTGTTGTTGCTTGAGGACAAGCAAACATTCTAGGTTGAGGGTGTTGATGTGATAACATTTTACGTCACATATTGCACTTAAAACTATAAGAAAAAGATACATGTTCTTGAATAACTTTTGTGTGATTTGATGAGTTTTCTGTGTTTTCAAGGTAAAATTTAAGCTCGAAACTTTGGAGATATTGCAGAAGAAATCTGAGGTTGAAAGGCAAAAGAGACATTTCGTCTATCCCTAGACGGTTCGCCCAAATTGTTCCGCCCAAGGGAATGTAGACTGTTTAAGAGATTATCTTTCATCCAGGAGATGGACGATTCGCCTAGTCTTGGACGAACCATCCGAAGTTGCCGTCTAGAGTTGGTAAATCAGAAGAAACAGAAGATTGGACGAGCCGTCCAAGGTCTTAGTGCAAGAAAAGTCTAACTGTTTAAGAAATGCAACAGACGGAAGGACAGGCGACTTGTCTGAGCATAAACTATTCGTCCAACAAGCCGCACAAAGCTGAACGAGAATTAGTTCAAATTTTCGAATATTAAACTTGTACCCCGATACTATAAATAGGTGTATTAGGTTATTTTCTTAAAAAGAGTTCTTATCAGAGTTCATAACACAACTCTTATTATTATTCAGAGTGTTGTACGCATTATTCTCTACTACTACAAAAAGAGTGAGAGATCTGTTTATCATTGAATATAATTTATCATCAATTGGAAGAGTATTTTATTGGTATGACATCTATTAATTAATTTTTTTACTGTTGTGCAATTACAATCATGAGTAGCTAAATCCCCAACTCTAGGGTTGTGGGATCCATGGATAAAACAAATCTTGGGTTATAATTCTAACATGATTTTTGCATCTTAATAAGTGTATTAACACAGAATCTCTACAATTTAACTGATTTTTTGTGGTTGTAAACACTAGAACATGCCTAGGTTTAGTTAGTACTAACCCTATAATTAAACCTAGGAGTTGAGATTATGATAAGAAATTTGGAGCGTTAACCCTCGTCTAATGACTATCGTTATAGCTTGGATAATTATCTTGAAGTTATTATGATAGAAATATTGCACTCTTTTACCGCCTGAGAAGGTGTAAAAGAGATTTATCTAGGATAAAGGTTGAAAAACACTTAGATGAATAGCATTGTTGCTATAAATAACTCTACACTTATGAAAGATTGAAAGACCATTAACGTTTATAATCCGAAGATTTGTCAATACCCTGGTGAGCATAATCCTAGGTTTTTCTCATTACTTGAACTTCATTACAAAATACGTCAATTGGTCTCTGAATTCTATTGCAAGTTACCATTTTAACAAGCAATCCCCTTATTTACTTTTATGTCTTTTAGAATAATTGATTAAATATTGTCATTAGACCTGAATCTGCGACCATATTCCTTGTGGGATCGACCCCAACCTTGTTGGGTTCTGATTTGAATAACGACTGTTTATGCTTAGCTTGAAAGTGTAATTTGAGTGTTATTAGTGGGGCTACTTTGGTGGTGGTGTGCGTTGGGGGTGGCTCAGGGTGGGGTTGGTACCTTTTAGAGGTTTCTACAACCTTATGGATAAAATGAGTTTATCCATATTTGACCCACTCTTAATGGTTGGATGGATACCCAATCCATTTCAAATGGGTTGAGTCGAGTCAATACCCATAAATTTTTGCCACCCTTAAAAGCGACACTTCATTGCTTCAAGCGGAGAAGCAAGGAGAAACTCAGACCCATCATATTTTTACAGTGAGGCGAGCACTTCCGGCAGTGAAGCGTGAAGCGACAGTCAAGTGATGAAGCAGTGAAGGGAGCGCTTCATCTTTGTTTTCCAAGAAACAGGCCAGATTGGAAGAAAAGGGAAAATTGGGACTCGTTTTAAAGAAAAAAAAAAGTTGAAGAGTATATACTCATCTTGCAGTCAACTCTCGACTACTTATCATCGTCTCCATCGAGCATCCTAGGGCTTTTTCTTCACAGGTATGTTCTGCACTTCAGCTTCTTTCTTGTTTCTTCATCATTTTCTCATTCCTGGAGGGGCTGGCAAAAGTTCTTTCTTCTCCATTCCTTTTGCTGGAGTCTTGCAACTCTGTTTGCGCAACCTTCCTCTGTTTTTTTCTTTCTGTTGGACTCACAGGACTCTTTGTTTCATTTTTTTTTTCTTGTTTTTGTTTTTTCCCAGTTCATTAAATTAATTGAACTTATTATGTTAAGTTTCTTAAGTTAATTGTATTATCCATATATCCACTTCAGATATTTATTCTTTTCATCAATTATGCAGTGCATTAGTTAGCCCCAAGTATAGGATTATGATTTTTTTGGTCCTTTTCTTTAAATTGAGCTTCACTTCAGTGAAGGGCTTCGCTACTCGCTTCTCTTAAAGCATGGAAAGGGACCTTGTCACTTTTTTCCACTCCACACTTCCAAAATCACTGGTAAGACACCATTACAGACTGTAACAGATTCATACAACCAGTCAGTGCCTTAAATGAGATAAAACTTCTCACAACCCGAATCCAAAATTAAGCAATCAATCATCTAGGTCTCAACCCCAAACAAGTTAGGCCAGTTACATGAATCGTCTGTACTCATTTAGCTCTATTACTGAAACCAGAATCATGATAGATAAAACATATCTAGGAGCAATAGCAACAGTAGAGTAGCTATTATGATCATTACTTGAGGCTAGTTGCCAATAAGAAATGAGTGTAAATGATTTCAACCAAAGAAACTATGCACAAGTGCTATTCATTTATTCTTTTTAATTATCTTGTGTCACATAGAAAGTAATTACTCTGGACAGTTACCTTTAGGAGATATTCATAGAAAGAGTCTATGCTCGTCCCTATGCCAGCATCCTGCAAAGAAATGAACATTTTATATTGCTTGACCACAAAGGGGAAAGCGAAAGAAATGCAGGAAACCAATCTGAAAAATACTAAGTTGCAGTGCTAAACAAGAAGATGAAAGTTCCTGAATCCTAGGTGGAGATGGCATGATTAAAGAAGTCAAAGTGGCAGAGTGTAGTTGAAAACCGCTTCTTTGAAGTATCCAGCTTTGAAAAGGTTCTACTAATCTTACAAACAGCAGACTAGTCTTGGATATAATGCCAAACACATATGAGAAGTTACTAGATCTAAATATTTGAGCACAGAAGAGATGTTTACACTTTCTGTTGGATGATTATTCATAACATTCTCGTCAATCGAAAGAGAGGAAAAAAAAAGTGACAAATGAGGACTATGCAGAATACATTATTTAGATAGGTATGCATAAGAAATAGCTAATTAATTTACAGAAGTTGAAGATAAAAGTAAATATTGTTAACATAGTTGTACTTCAAACACCTCAATATTTAGTTTATCGTAAAAGTCGAAAGATTTCAGATGTTCCTGATTTTCTCCTTTTCTTTTTGAATCTGAGAACCAATTCAGATTCATGCCGGTGCGATCGACAACGGATGTCGCTCACCCTTTAAGGAGATTGGTGGAATGGTATGGGAAGAGGAAACGAATTCACATATGATATTCATCAACATAGAAAAAGCATATGGAAGTTCGTAGGAAGGTCTTATAGAGATGCTTGTGACAGTTTGTGCTTTGTTTCCCCTGATATGGGGCCCAAAGATCCAGCATCTTTTACAGTTGTAATTACAACAGTCTCCAAGAGCTACTGGTAGTAAATAATATATTTGTTTTTATTTCCTTTCTTAGACCTTTCATATACCGTCACGAAGATTAGTTTATCAGGTCTATGTCAATCACATGGGAAAGAAAGATGAGTTGAAACTGCCCACCTATCCATGGAGCTGTTGATTATGTCTGATTCTCCTTTATTGGAGTTCTTTTGGTCCAATAAATAGAATACTGACAGTATCATTTTGGGAGAATTAAGTGCTGCAAAATTGTGGATCATGGACAACCATGTTCTTCAGTTACCTTTTAAACCAAATTAAATTATACATGAAAAGAAGAAAAAGGATGAAATGATTGAAGTAATTCCAACTTATCAAAAGAAATTGATTAAAGTCTAGGAGAAAGATACAGGTGGTTAGACATAATAAAGATGGCCCATTTCACACATAATCTCTTTCGACTCTCAGCACGCCAAAATCCAAGCTAATCAGACTCAGCAATAAGGATGCCCTATCATGGTAATTTGGTGCTTTTATGCTAGCCATCAACCTACTACAGTGATCCTCCTTTATCCGAGTGAAACCAGCTATACTTTGCAAACTCGTACAAGATTTTTGTAACAAAAGTTATAGCATTAACATATGAAGTTTTTGTAATATCTATTAAATGCAATAAGGATTTCATGTCGTGTGATGTCATGAACCAAGCCAAATTAAATGTCCTATCATAATAACAAAATGCACATCCTAGTTTTACAGGAATATGACCTTTTGTGTCCAATCACCCGAGAAAACATCTATATGAGCACCAACGAGATTGATCTTTGAACGGCGAGCCCATAATCCTCGAACTGCATTCTTTGCAACTTGCTCAAAAGCTGCATTTTCATTATGACAACAATAAGCATAAGTTCCCAAAGAAAAACCACAAGAATTACCAAATCAATTTACCAAACACACAGTGAAGGGGGAAATATACCGGCCGACAAGAAAATGTTAGGTCTGCTAGTTGAGGGCTTGAGAACTGAAATTTCTGTCCAAACTTTAACAGTCACTCCACACTAGATATCTAATGGATGACGGAAATATCTCTGTAAAAAGTCAGAATGGAGAGAATTGACTATTCTTAGAGACTCAGATGAGTGCACAATCTCTAATGTTAACTCTTAAGATGACTACAAAAGTAACTCCAGACATCTATTGGGCACCTCCCCTACGTAACTTACCATACACCTCAAATCGCTCCCCCACTCATACCAAAAAAACAAAAAAAAAGTTGTACTCCTTAACAGGTCCAGGCTTTTCTCTTCCAACTTCTTTCAGCCAAGTAACTTCCAAGGTGAAAAAGACATAATGTTGTTCAGGGGATAAGTAAAACAATATACTAGTAATCTACGAGGATAAAAGCAAAGGGATGAAGAACCCAAATAATATTTAAGATTTGCTACTAAACCAAGTTAAAGAGTAGCAATTAAACACCAAAGCCCCAAAACAACAGGACGGTGAAATCAATTTAGATCAACCTTTGTATTTGCTCCCTGAACAGTCATAAAAAGAACAGTTCTAGCATGTAATTTTGGTGCAAGATGCTCTTTACCGTTCACAGGCACTTGAAGAGATCCTAAAACAACTCATAGATGTGCAGAAACCATACTGAACAAGCATCTTAAGAGAGTTTTTCTTTTGTTGTTCCGACTAAGATCAACCAACAGACAAGTATGAGTATATTTTTAACCCTTCTCCAAATATGCAGATGCTTTTAAAGTGTGTTTAAAATTACCAGCAGTAACTCTATGTTTTTTGAACAGTCCCAATCTTTTTCGTCAGTTACCTTCGAAATAAATATCATTTTCCGTTCCTTATCATATTCTCCTCTTTATGTCATTTGCTCTCTTTCCTCTCAAAAGTAAGCATCTTAAAGGTGCCCTTTGATTGACTACCCATAGTGTATCCCTCATTAGAGCAATAATTGCAGCCTCACTCAAATTCTCATACTTTAAAAGAACCACTGCATTCCTAGAGATGTACTCATTTTTTCTACATTACATGCTTGTTTGTGTTCTTTCCAACAAGGATCTAAGTGTGTAACCTTACATTCGGCTGAAACAAACAACTATTCATCTTAAGGTACAAGTAAACCTGAACAAAATACTAAAGGTCCTCTTGACTAAGATCAGAGGTTGAAAAGAAATTAGATGCATCAGATCAAGAGAGTAACACTTACTGGGATCATTAGTTAAGCGACTGAGAATCCCAAATTCTAACGTCAGTGTCCCTCCACCAGCAGTTGATGTTACCTAGGCACCCAAAAATATGGTTTTAGTACAGGGTGATAATGTGTGAACATACATCAGGCAAGAAAAGTTGATTAAGAATTAAAAGCAAGCGGATTATCAGACAGATTTACTATAACTAAGACATCTATAAAATTTCCATGGCATCACAGCACATGCAAGTTGATAAATCGCATATATCGCTTTCCATGACCTAACATCAATTATGTCTTCTATTGTCATACTGGTTCCCAATTCTCATGCAGGTCATCAATCAGGTCACATCTTTTAGAAGTACTGAATAGTAATCCTAAATTCAAAAATAGCAATTTGGTTGTTATTTCTAGCCCCATTCATGTCTGTCAGATGAGATTAAAAATGATCATCTAAAGAAGGTCTCTGGTGTTTTCTTTATTTCTTTTTTTTTTTTTTTCTCTTCTGTTTCTTTGGAAGGAATAGGGCAGCAGGATGCTGCACAAGATATTTCTGTCTTCAACATTGTCAATTAAAACTATGCACAGAACAAAGTAACATATCCATCAGGGTAGAAAGAAAAGGCATGCTTGTTCATGTAGAACCAGGACAGTCACAGATTCCTTTTCCTAATAAATTAATCTGAAGCAAGCTTGAATACAGAATGTCTGCTCCATCTCAACCACTGCCGCACTACACATAATACCACTATAGATGGAAGTCCTATACAGCACGGCAAAGAGAAAAGGAGAATACAAAGAGGATATGCCTTGCTTTCATTTTCATCAACTCCATGCAACAAATTTACTGATCCAAATGGAATTCCTGCAGCAAAAAAGTAATTCAGAATTTAAGAAAGGCAACATCGTGTTACTAGGACGAGAAAGTGTTAGATTCAAATTCACACTGCAAAATTCTTCGGCCTTTATAATCAAATACTTGTGTGGGTCATAAAATATCCAAGTACCAGAAACGCTACTCGTAGATCAAATTTGGCTACAACTGGAGACTGCCAGGAGTTGGACAAGCCTAGTAGCAATCTAAAACCAATGACCACGAGTAGGACAAGCCTGGAATCTTTATCAAGCACCTCAAGCAATAATATCTAATTAATGGACATTATTTCCTAACAAGACTAAAGAGAGTTCTTTTCATGAACCTGTTGTAATTGAGAAAGAGGCTTCAAGCTCAATCATTCAAGGCAGAACCGGCAGGCAGTATCAAAGTGGAAGTTGAGAGCCTGGGATGGTAGACAATTGATTCCAAATTCCATTAAGACAGACCACTGAGGGAGTTGGCTCTGAACTCCCTTCAGACAGTGATTAATCTTGGCAATTGCCTTTATAAAAAAAAAAATTAAAAAAAAAAACTTTATCGAAAAAATAATCTTTGGCAATTGCAACTAACACAATGTCGCTACCCTGGAACAGAAGGGAAGACAACATGTGGAGCAACCAGATAAAGCTAACATCAGGTCAAGTCTCTAGAGTCAAAAGGAACATACTCAAGCTAGGCAAGAAACCAGCAGTTCACATGGAAGGTTCTGAAGAAAAAGTCCGGGCTTTGTTCCAAAGGATTAAAGGTGGAAGAAAAAGAGTAAATATCTGCGGCAAAAGAGTCAAGGCTGCTCTAGAAAGCATTAGAATTTTGTTTTAATTGTATACTTGATCAAAAATGATTTTTTATAATTGTAGGGACATTCCCGTGAAGGAAGGGGTGGAAAACAATTTGTGAGAAATGAAGAACTTAGGAGAATATAGAGAGAAAGTTTAAGCTGATTATTCTGTTAAACCATTGGGTGTTTGAATATTAATATATACCTATTTCAATATAGTTAGGAAATCAAGGTTACATAATTTACAAGAAAAAATCTCCCTAGTTGATTCTAACATTCTACAATAATTACACACTATTCTTAAACGCTCTGACTCGAGCTAATGCGTTCAGATTGTACGTATCAAACTTGTGACATATAGAACTCGT
>JBDJHY010000097.1:6596101-6606163 GCA_039654485.1 Withania somnifera
GACTACGGGGTTTGGTTCTCCTACTGGTGGTATAGTAGGTGCCATTATGATCCATGGAATCAGGTAGTGACACGAGGCACCAGAAATATCTATAGTAACAGTCTTGACATCATAATCCAAGACTGCATGATTCGGCGAAAGACAATCCATGCCCAACATCACATCAAAATTCACCATATCAGGTATAATCAAATCCACCAATATACCCTAACAAGGTCAACATAGGATTGGTAACCCGAAAAACCACTAAGAATACCTACTAGAGTATAAAAACAAATATCAACATCAAGAGAATCACACAACATATCAAGTCCTAAAAAAATATGCAAACACATATGAGAAAGTAGAACCAAGATCAAATAAACCTAAAGAAAGTTGATGTAATACTAGGAAGACACTTGTAATAACAAAATTAGATGACTCTACCTCAAGTTTACCCAAAAATACATAACAATATGATTGATTACCACTTGCTAAATCACCTCTCTACTACCTTCTTTACTAATCGATAATGCACTCTTACTAGCTTTTGAACCAAATCAACCTCTAGTTAGAGGCGTTTCTACCCTCATTAGGACCTTAGAAATTAGGTATGAACCCTTCTATCTTGACTATAATCAATCCCTCCAACCATTTTTAGGATCACCCCAAGTAAAATAAAATCTAACAACTGTGCCCTACAAAGATGAAGCTAGAAAACTCAACTAGAAACCCTAACCCGAAAACCTCTAAAAGTGACCCTAGGAACTATAGGTTAAAGAATTTTGGAATACCAATTAGAATACTAACTCATACTAAAAGAACCTCATCAAGAATGTGCACACTTAGGTGCCTAAATAACTGTATGAAATGGTCTTCTAGACTAAGGATAAAACCTTTCCTGAAAAAAACCCTACCTCCATGTGAGCTACCATCAAACTAACCAAAAGCACGGGGGCCTCTTTTTACTCAAATACCCAAACTCTTCATAATGCATAAGCTCAAACTCCTTGGGCTCTCGGCCACTTTATAGGAAGAAACACTAGGCTAAACCACTTAAAATACTTTTATAGGAATTGTAAGAGTCAAACTTGTCAAAAATATATGAATTATTTCATGTCATCTGGCAAAATCACTAAGGCATGATAAGACAATACATAAAATCTAGTATTATACTCTATCACTTAAATCATATCTTTATTCAAGTGCTCAAACTGGTTCATTCAATTCTATCTCATTCTATAAGGAACAAATTTGTCAGAGAAACCTTATACAAATTGCACCCAAGTTATAAGAGGAGACCCCACTATTCTAGAATCAATATAAGATGCTATCACTTTCTGATTAGATTTCATTTGAAATATTGGATAATCCACACCATGAAAGTATCTCATTAACACTCACTAAGAACTCATAAGCATCTTTTATTGTACTCCCTAAAACTGAGGTGGACTAATCTTTCTAAACCTTGCAAACTTTTTCTTCTCCTTATTTGGCATGAACTTTAGCCCCAAATATAGTAGAAACACTTTGTACTATTATGCACAACCTCTAAAAGCTCACATGGCTACTGGTTGGCCCATAAGGCCTTGAAAATCCAATAAAGCATTTCTCTATAGATTGAATACCTGACCTAGTCTGAGAACCCTATGGATTATAAAAAACATACCATTCTAAACCATACTATCCAATACACCAGTCATACAAATAAAGGAATTCTAAATAACGAGAGTTAAAACAAACCTTGGTGGAGCTTGAGTTGGGTCCACCTATACTCTTTAAATCTCATCAACATCAATCTTATATTAGGGACTCATACCTATTAGGAACTAGAGTAGCCTATGATCTAGAGTGCCCAAAATGAGAGGGGTATAGCCTATGCTTCGAGGCAACTAAAAGTACAAGAAAAGAATTATCCTACTCATGACATAGAGTGGGGAACTATGGTGTTTGTTTTGAAGTAGTGGTTCCATTACTTGCATGGGGTCCATTATAAGATGTCCAAGAATCATAGGAGCCTCCAGTACATCTTCAACTAGAGGGGTATGAATTTGAGGCCTCGAAGATAGATCGAGTTATTGAGAGATTATGATATGACTATTCTATACCAACTTGGTAAAGCTAATGTGGTGGTTGATGCTCTAAGTAATAAATCAGCTAGTAGAGAATCGACCTTTGTCTAGAGATATTTAGAGTCTATCCAACAACCTTATTTGGTTACAGATCTCATATGAAGGTGGCCTATTCTTTATTTATGGACCAGATCAATGAAAAGTAGTTTAAAGATTAAAAAATTATGCATAATTAGAGATAAAATATTAAGGAGAAAAGAAAAAGAGCCATTTCTTGATGCTAATAGTGTGTTGCAGATTGGTAGTAGGATTTGTGCACCTAAGGTGGGTGATTTTATTTGATTGATTCTAAAAAAGGATAATTTTTTGAGATATTCCATTCTCCCCTGAGTAGTTAAGATGTACTATGAATTGAGCTAATACTACTGGTGTTATGGCATGAAGAACAATATAACTTAGTTTATGGTTAAATGCTTGAATTGTCAGATAGTTAAATTTGAGCACCAGTGGCCTGGTGGACTATCTTAGAGGATTTCCATTCCTTTATGAAAGTAGGAGCAGATTTCCATGGATTTTGTTTTAGGGTTGTCTACCATTGTGGGTGGTTATGATTCTATTTGGGTGATTGTGAACTATTTGATTAAGTCCACCTATTTCAGTTTGGTCAAAGTAAATTATTTGGTTGAGAAGTTATATGTGAACTATCTTAGTCATACTTTAGGTTGCATGGTATCCCAATATCTATCATTTCGGACCGAGGTTTATTCTTCCTTTTGTATTTTTAGAGGGCACTACAACCTGGTTTAGGTACTCAGTTAGAGATAAGTATAAATTTTCATCCTTAGACTGATTTGCAGTCCGAGTAGATGATTCAGGTATTAGAGGATATACTTCAAGCTTGTATTATCGATTTTGGAATCCGTTGGGATAAGCACTTATCTTTGGAAGAGTTTGCATACAATAAAGGTTATTACTCTAGTATTCAGATGACGTCCTTTAAAGCTTTATATGGTAGGAGATATAGATCTCTAGTTGGTTGGTTTGATTCTTTTGATATGAGACCCATGGATACAAATTTGTTTCATGATGCTATGGAGCAAGTTAGGGTCATTCAGAGCAGATTTTTGACAGCCCAGAGTAGGAAAAAAAGTTATTCTAATAGGTGAGCTCGAGCCTTAGAGTGTATGGAGGGCGATCATGTCTTGTTTAAAGTATCACCCATAAAGGGTGTGATAAGGTTTGCAATTTTTGTTTTTATTGGAAATAGTGATATCAGTTAGAGGAGACCTCAGATTCCTATTTTGATAGTTTCGTTGAGTCTGGAATGTCAAATTTTATGAGGTAGCATATCTAGTTTGTGTGTACGGGATTTCAAATGAATATTAAGGATCCATTCATATTATTGATTCTAACCTCATTTGTTGTGATGAATGGTACCTGGTGTAACCTAGCTTGTTCATTGCAATCGCGAAGTCACTGGTCGCGAACACGTGGTTCCCAATTTTGTTCATCACGATCGTGATGTTCCTGGCTGCGATCACTTAGGTATCTTTTGCTGTTCATCGTGATCACGTAATGTAATTTTGGTATGTTTATATTTTTAAATCATCGCGATCGTGTGAAGGGAGTTCGTGATTGTGATGAAGATGTGTTTCCAATGAATAATGCTAAAAATCCTAATAGGGGTGCTATTTCCTCAATTTTTGGTTTTGGACCTTGAGAGCTCACCTTGGGGTGTTTTCAGAGATAGATTTTGAGGCAAAAATATAGGGTAAGCATTTTAATCATTAATTCTTCATTACCCATTGATTATTTCGTGAATTTAAAACTAAAATTGATGGATATCAAAGTGTAAACTTAAATTTTTTTGGGGGAAAACCATAATTTGATATTTTTGAATTATACCGATGATACTTGTTGAGTACCTGTTCATTTATTTTGGTACTCACTTTCTTAATTTCTACACTTATGCGGGTTCAAAGAATGGTGAACTTTGACCTTCTTTTCTAACCAAAGTTCGAGGCATGTGTTTGGAGAATTAAAGTTAGTTGGCCCATCATCCAGCAGATTCCACAAATCTCTTTCATGATATGTCTTGAATTACATTTGAAGATTTTGAGATACTTCAAACTTATGTATTTTTCAGCCTTGTATTACTCAGAATTTAGAGGATTGTGTATAGTGACACCAGTTTCTGGGTAGTTTATTAGTTGGATTTGTTTTATACCATCTTTTCTTCTCGTTGACTTATTATTTTCCGTATATACCCTTATGGTATTGTATAGACTTACCTTTCTAGGTGGGTTGAGATAGATGTCATCACGACTTGAGATTTTTGGTCACGACATCAAGTCAAAAATACCATAAAAAATAATGAAAATGAATAAAATAGTTATTGCACATAAAAATCTCAAAAACACAAATCGAATTATTACATAAGTGCTTACAAAGTTGATTTAAAAAGAAAAGCAAAATAATAGGACATGATCATCTTAATGCCCATGAAGTATGAAAAATTCCTTAAGAAACATTCCCCGTATGTTTAGGAAATGATTCCAAAAATCACCCTGTAGATGCAGGTCATGCAATTCTTTTAGATTCTTTAAGTTGAATCACTGAATGTCTTGATTAATATATATATTTCTAAAAGGTTTAATACCCTCATTTACTTTCAACTGAATGTTTTCGTTGAATATATATATATTTTCATAAAATAAAGATGATTACTCCTTTAGTTGGGATGACAAGAGACCTAAAACCAAAATCATCCTCTTAACCATTATGCTAGATGTAATTTTGCAATGTAACAGTCTATTAGATAGGAAGAAGATCCAGTAGTTAATTACGTCCTTGTAGTTGAGTGATACCTAGTTAGAAATAGAGTGCTTAGCCTTACTTTTTTACATATTAAATGAATCTTACAAATCGTAACGTAAAATGCTTATGAATACAGCTTACATCTCTTTAGATTCTTTTCAGGACTTGGGCTATGATAAGACTGACCATGGAGAAAATTGAAGGAATGGGTGCAATGCAGCTGTTTTTTCCCTTAAGCTTGTCATATCACCAAAATTTGAACTACATACTGAATATGCTCATGACATACTTGGTGTGGTTTGCATATCTTAGAGAGGTCCGGACCCATAAATTTAGCATGTATTCTTTTCTTTAAAAGATTGAATATAAGAACTTTCTTGAAAAATATTGATATAAGCGAATGTGCTTTCTTCACATAGCATGAAATCAACCTATGTAGGAGAGATCAAACGCTTGTTTTATAGTATACAATTCCATGTAGCTGTCAGAGCTCTCAAAATTTGTCAAATAGATTGAACTGTGCATCACATCAGTACATTTGATATGTACAAATATTAACATATAAGTGCAACAGTTTCATCAGTGGTCGATATTTAATTATATGCCCAAAGTATATACGGTAAAAGCTTTTAGTTTGTTGGATTTATTATATATTTAACTTTTTTTAAACTTACTTGCGATTTTATATTGTTCTATTATGTAAACACATCATGTTTCAGCCATGTCTGATCAATACTCTTTGGAAAAAGTGAGATGCATGTGTTTTCTTTTGAGAAAAGAAAGGGCAAAATCTAGCATTCACCCTTCATTCTCTTAATCAAACAGTTTGGATAAACAAGAAGTCCAAAAAGGTGTTGAAACTAATGTATTTTATATTGAATGCCTTCTAATTTCTTGTCGAGTTTTTAGAGTCCACAGTATAGGAGTGTAGATACTTAAAGATACCATAGATAAAATTATAGTTCTATAGCGGTGACATGTGAACTTTGTTTTGCACCTTGTATAGAAGAATGATTTCCTTTTTGCTACCTGTGGTATTACTTATCAAAAAGAATATAAAGCAGAAAGGAAATTTCTTTTACCAACAAAACTAGAGCCTTGAGTAAATTCTCACCAATAAGAATATTAAAAGCAAGCCAATGTTCATCCAGCTATCAAGACGATCTTTATCATTTTACTAATCAAAGAAGTATTAAAAGGATTGGATCATGTGGATCGTGTAGCCTCATTCCTAATTGAAAAAATTTCATTTTACGAGTTAGCCATAGCTTAATAAGTAATCAATGGAAGATAGCACCTACAATTGAAACTAGGCAGTTATATATTCTTCTGCCATTTACTTTAATTAATTTGTAGTTTGATTTTCTAGGTTATGATATCCATAATTTAGTACATGCAATCAACTAATCACTATCCGAACTTCACTTTAATAGGGAAAAAAACAATTTTTTGTCAATCACAGTCGCTACCAACTCTTCTATATCATAGATGTTAACTTTCATTAGCATATATATATATATCTAAAGATTTGTTCATTAAACTTTAGGCTGATGAAAAGAAATCAGTTCTTAATCTTTTCACGATATTGTACCATTATTCTGTTAAAGAAATCTCAATACTAATAAGGTTGAACCATAGTTCTTCCTGCCATAGTAAGCTACCAAAGACTATTTTCTTGAATAATCTTTATCACCATCACTACCACAAGCCATAATAGTTGAGTCCTCTCACCATCATCAGCCCTAAATCACCAGCTTGAGGTTGATCTGTTTTATTTCTCTTTGTTGTTAGACTAGTAGGAGATAAAATAAGATGTCATTGAGAACCTTGTTCAGCTAATAACCACTGTCGCTTACCGTCGTTGTTCCACTTCTCTTCATCGTTACCTATTTTGATTATTGAACGACGTTGTTCCCCGCCCACCACGATTCACAGCCCATTACTCTGACCACCTAAAGCTATCATCCTTCTTGGTTTCTGATTTCTTGGGATAGGTATAACAGATTCTTTTGTTTATTCTCAAATACACCTTTCGTCGTTGAGGTCTTTGACAACAAGATTTTGCCTATTAATTTCAGCACCACCTTTTTCACAATATCACTCAATTTTAATCTTTATTTCAAAAGGTACTCAACCATCACAAATTTACTCCAAAAGTCGCTCAATCTATTTAATTATTTTTTTAAAATAAAATTTACTTATATGAAAGTTTTATTTAAAAATAAAATTATGAAACATAAAAAGTATCCCTTAATAGCCCTTTTAGCCTTATTCTCTTTATAGAAATGATTGATTGGTTAAGGCGAAAATGTCATTAAAGATTTTCTTTTTATTATTATGAGCCAATGATATAGTTGAAAAGCTTTATCATTCAATAATTAGGAATGAACCTGTGAATTCTTAAAATCATAATTTAAACAATGCATGTCATTTAAATGAAGTTATGTAATTTAAGGAGGTTTATACACATTTGAAGTAATTTACATATATAATATACATTATTATCATTCTTTTAGTTCTCCAAAAAAAAAAAATTTTATACTTTAATATTCTCTTACTCCTTCTATGAAATTATTTAACTCACGAAAACAAGCGGTAAAGTATTTCAAAGTACAATCTTTTTCATTTTACCTTTCAAGTTTCTAACTCTAAAATTAGGCTTTACTGTTCTAGTCTTCTATTCTTTTTTAGCTTGAGTTTTTTCTCCTTTATATTTTAATTTATGTATGCATGATTTTTAACTATTTAAAAGGTTTAGAGCCTCGTATTAAAATTAGGATTTAAATCACCAATTAAGTTGAGATGCCTCTTCATGCATGGGTGTTCATGGGTCGGTTATTGTTTAAAATCGAAACCAAATCAATATAATCTATTTAAAAGTATTAAAATTAAATCAAATTAAATATAATATACGTTAATCGATTTGGATTGTTATCGGTTTCAGTTCAATTTGGTATAGTTTGATTTTTCGGTCATTAACCATACATGAAAAGAAACGAAATAATTCATTCAACTGAAAAAAAAAACAAAGACAACACTATATTCAAAAAGAAAAAATTCTTGAATTACCTCATATACAGTAACATGATGTACATCTAATACAAGTATTTAAAATTATAAATAAATTTTGATGAAAACATATATAAGATATTCAGAATTATTCATAAAAATAATATACTATGTAAATATAATTATAAAAAGCTATGTATATAATTTGTCGATTCGGTTCAATTGTTTCTTTAATCTTTTAAATAAAATCAAAACTAAATCAATATTATCAATTTTTAAAAATGTAAAACTAAACCAAGTCAAACCCAAAATATTTATTTATTTAATTAATTTGATTTGATCTTTCGGTTGAGTTCGATTCTTATCCAAACTGTGAACATCCATATCTACAGGTTAGTACAAGTCTCAGATTTGAGATAAGATGCCTTATGATTTGGTAGGATCCATTAATAATCATATAGTTAAAAGATAAACTTGATTATATTTTGGTATATGTTTTGATTTGGGATTATATCCGATCATTCATTCTTCTTATTGAAAAAAGATTATATTTCATATAATTTTAATCGTTAATATTCAGATTATATTGTAAATGTGCGATTCATAAGAAAAAATGAGAAGGAAAAGAAAAATAAGAAAGAGAAGGAAGAGATAGTAATTTAGAGGAATAAGAATAAAATGGTCATTAAAGTGATTTTTTTAAAAATAAAAATTATTTTAAAATAAAAATTTCACGTAAGAAAAATTTATTTTAAATAAATAATTAAATAGATTAAGTGAATTTTGATTAAAAATATAATAATTGAGTGATTTTTGAAATAAAAATCAAAATTGACCATTTGAGTTATTTTCCCCAAGTCCAACAAAATGACCGAGAAAACTATCAAAATCTCGGTAATTTCTATCCCTTAACTATTTATTAAATTCATTTTCTCATTTTATATTATTTGTTCAATTCTTCCTGTGGTTTCATTTTCTGCCTTTTTTACTTGTTTGGAAAGTTATTGTTTTCTATTTCTGGTGTTGTTCTGTTAACATTTTTCTTGATTCTCATTTAATTTATACTTCTTGTTTGGTGTTAGTTTAGGCCTATATTAGGAAGTATTTCCTGTGGTTTTAATATTTTTTACTATTGTCATTTCTATAACTGTTGTGATCATTTCTATAATCTGTTGTTCTTTTGTTCTGTTTTTTTCTTTACAATATACTGTAGGTTATTGATCATAATTTCTGATTTGTAGTGTAGTTTAGTTTATTCATTTCTTATTTTCTTTCTAATTTACACTGTAGTTTATAAGTATTGCCTATTATTTTGCCTTTAAGATTATTCGTTTGATTAGTATTGCTTAGTATTTTCCTTTGTAGTTTACACCTTATTTAGTAGCTTTAGTGAACAATGATAGGTTTGATTTGTGGTACTCAAAAAGCTTAAGGGATAGGAATAGAGTGCACAGTTTAGTTGGCGAGACCTTAGGGAGCAAGTGATGGAGGTTAGAAAGATCAATTATAATGCTTATAAGTCATTGGAAGGCTTTCTTTGAACATTATTACTGCATGCGTGCCACAAATGGTCTTGGACAAGAAAGTTAAGAAGCACTTTTGAGAGGTATTGAACGAGGTACTGAGGGGTATACCACATATTAAGAAGATAAGAAGATATTCATTGGTAGAGATTTTCAATAGCCATCTTGGAGAAACTTCTAGTAGTTTTGATAATGTGCATAGATAATTTGGTTTGGGAGATTAAAAATGGAGGCGGAACCTTACTTCTAGTTTTTGTTAAAGCTTTTCAGTTGATGATAGCTCACTCATGCTTCTTAAAAAGGAAGATTAGTTGGTTATCTTCCATACACAATAGCTAAAACAGTTAGATTACTTAGTTTTTAGGAAGAGTGATAGAAGACTTTATATGGACTGACCAACGATTAAATGAGGTGGATTTACCCCTATATTCTCCTGGGAAATAGGGGAGAAATTAATGTAGATGGGGTCTTGGAGAAGTGTGGGGATGCAAGAGGCATATAGGATAAGACATCAAGTTACATCAGGGAAACAGTTAGAGATGTGCTAGGGGTGTTAAGATAACTTTGGTGGTCATTGAGGGGGTTGCTGTCACGGCCCTCCCCAGGAACCACTTGCAAAGTATTGTCCGCTTTCAGGCTTTACCACGTGGCATCCCATAGGA
>JBDJHY010000097.1:6627762-6640771 GCA_039654485.1 Withania somnifera
ATGATTGCTACTTAAAGCTCCCTTTTCATTAATAGTGATTAGGGTTTTTGAGTGGAACAAAGTGAGAGAAGGGAGAGAGATGAACGACTAAATGAGATATAACTGTGGGATAATTTGTGTGGGGATTAGGCATTTTAGGGCAAAGGATATTGTGGATACCGGGTTATTTAGTGGGTATGGGTTGAATTTAGAATTTAATTAAAATTCAAATTTAAATTAAAAGAAAACAGGTCAAGTTGCCATTGGCATGCCACGTGTCCCTCTGTCAGTGTCAAGGTCATAAAAGTTCCTAAAACTTATGGCAAGGGCTCACGTAGCCCAAAAGTATGATGGAGGGCATTTACAAACCACATCTCATAGTTCGGCGGACAAATATGACCCTTTTTTTATTAATTTTATCTTGATTTTATTATTTAATAAGTACTTTTGCTATTCGAAATTAGTTGTCATGTTCGTTTTACGAAGGTTAATTTGATTAATTTTCAAAGCTAAATTATATTAGATTAATTTAATATTTTAAAATTAAAATTTAGATATTCATAAACTAGACAAAAGGTACTATAAGTTGTAATCTTCTTACATGCCAACTATTTTAGGATGGAGAAAGAAATTTAGAACATATACTTTTAGTAATGAGGACAAATAGCAATACGGGAAGAGGACCGATTTTGAACCATTTAATTTTAATAATGATGACATATAAAATAAATCAAAGGAGGAATCTTGGGCCTCATTTATTTTCATTAAGATTACGACGTCTGAATCTGAATGCACAACTGAATGATTAAAATGTTGCTTTTAGATCTAAACACCGAATGATTAAGAATATTTAATTTTTTAACATCTGAATATGCATAATTATTTATTTTTTAAACATAGTAAATATACAATCCAAATTAAATTTTAATTTAACATTAATAAAATATAAACTTAATAACATAATATTATTATTTTATAAAAAAATAAAAATACTTATATTCGCCACTGATGGTGCTTGTGGTAATGGTCAGTGTTAGTGGCTAGTAATCATGGTGATGATAGTTGATAGTAGAGGTGGATTGTATTGTAGCTACTATCATATTGGTGATGATTCATAGTGGTGATTGTGGGTATGATAGTGAAGTTAGTTGATAGTAGTAGTTAGCGGTTTTAATGGTGGTGGCAGAAGAATGTGTGGTAGTTGACGATACGTTGGTGATAGTAATCGCCAGTGCTAGTTGTGATGGTAGAGGTTGTTGGTAATAAAAATTGATAATAATGGTGGTAGTGGCTATATTGATGGTGGAGATGGCGATGTTGGTGACAATGGTGGTGGTGGCTGAAAAATGTGTGGTGATTGACAATGCATTGGTGGTAGTTAACGGTGGTGCTAGTTGTGATAATAGAGTTGATTAGTAGTAGGAATTAGTCGTAGTCGTGATAGTGATGGTGGAGGTGGTGGCAATAAATATAATTATTGTGTTGGACATGGTAGATATGGTAGCGGTTAATAGTAGTGATAAGCATTGGTGGTAGGTAGAGTGATAGTTGTGATGGCAGAGGTTGCTGGTGATGGTAGTGATTGGTCATTGACGATGACAAAGGTGGGTGACAATGGTGGTGGCGGCGACTGTTATGGCAGACGTGGTTAGTGGTGGTGGCTAGTAATTGTGGATAGAGGGGCGGTGAATATTATGTACACAAGAATACCACTTAACAATATAAAGTCTTTTTCCCATATCTTAATGATTAAGACATATTCAGACCGATTAAGTGTCTGAATATTAATGAAAAATAAATAATCTTAAAGCCTAAAGTGTGAATCACTCAAATTCAAACCTTTATTAAATATAAACAAATGACGCCTTAATAGTCAAGTTAGTAATTACTTGAACTTCTATCTTATTAGTGAAGATTCAATTCTCCATCTGAACATAGCTCCCGTTTTCTTCCCTGCCCCGTCCCGCCCCACCCCACCCTGCCCATTTTCTTTTTTAAATAAACCTTAGAGGGACTTGTATTGTTTTGTGTTAAGCCAACCCATGTTTCCATTGTTTTAAGCAAATCACAAGCCAGCAGAAATG
Organism: Withania somnifera; assembly: GCA_039654485.1. NCBI lineage: Eukaryota > Viridiplantae > Streptophyta > Magnoliopsida > Solanales > Solanaceae > Withania > Withania somnifera. The sequence goes on from JBDJHY010000097.1 coordinate 6,629,826, forward strand.
AGCAAGTGAGTAAAAATGGATACGTACCTTGGTGCAAACAACGCCAGCGTTGGAGTGGAAAAATATTTTGATGAACAATAAATTTATTTGAGTTCACTGTACACACACCCCATGCTCTCTCCAGTCTTCTCTTTCAATGTTCTGTGTCCCCTGCTCATCTAACAATCCAGCTGTTTATTTACTTGGTTGTAGCTAGTACAATTAATTTTCTGTCTTTGAGAAAAAGGGAAACGAAAAAAAAATTCTTTAGAGAAAATATTGAGAATCATTATGAATTTTATGGATTAGCATTATTACTTGTTAGCGACAATTCATATTCATTAACCATAACTTAGTATTGCATGGTCTCACCAAGGAAATTCATAAATGCACTGAGACCAGTGGGATTCAACATAAGCATATGTATACTAACAATTCTTTTTATACATATTTATACATACATGTAATGAGCCCTAGAGGGATTGGGGTGTGGGTGGATGCAGGGGAATATTCATGAAAGTAGCATGCAAAATGTATAAGTGTTGTATGGTGTAGTCATGGTCTGAAATTAAGAAGGCGACAAAGTCATGACCAAAACACCACCTAATCCCAGCACTAACTATACATTTTTGACTTAGCCAACACACATCTTGTTAAAATAGACTGTTTGGCTTTATTGAAAAAAATAGTTTTTGAAAGTATTGAAATTTATTTAAAAAATAAATAGTTATTTATTTGAATAAAAGTATTGTAGCTAAAAAAAATTATTTATTTGTTTGGCTCATAAGTGCTGTTAAATATTTTTTTTGTTAAATATCTGAAATAAATAAACTATTTATTTAAGTTAATTTTAAATGTAAAAAAAATAATATATGATATGAATGAAGAGCATAAAAGATTTGAAAAGTTTTTCAGTTGCATTCATTTTTTTTAAATAAGAATTCACATGAATGATGTATTTGGTATAGAGTTGTAAGAAAATAAGTTGTTTTTAACTTATTTTCTTGTATTCGATATCCAAGTAAGAAAATATTTTCTTGAAAATATTTGTATAAATTTAATACAAAACAATAATAATAGATAGAAGTTGAGTGATATATATAGTGGTAGATGAGGAGAGAGGGCAGTGAGGGGGGTCTAAGATGGGGTTGTGCATATATGTGGTGAAGGAGAGGTAGAGTTTTTTTTAATTTTTTTTAAAAAGAATTTTTTTTTTAAAAGAACAAAAAAATCAACTTTTTTTTGTTAAATTTTTTGTTTAGAGAGGGGTGGGATGGTGGTTAGAGGTTGGGATAGCGGTTGAGGTAGGGGTGTGATAAACAAATTTTAACTTTTTATTTTTTTAAAAAAAATTCAATGGGGGTGGGGTGGGGGTAATTTTTTCTAGAATTTTATATCAACTAAAGGTAATTTTGACAAATATAAATGGGTAAATGAGTCATTTTCTTGGTCAAACTTTTTTTATAAAAAATTACTTAAAAGTCATTTTTTGAGAAAAGAGGCAACGTATTTCTAACTTTTAAATTTTTTAAATAATTAACTTTTTTATAGTTATTTATAAAATTATCAAACATGATTATAAGTTAAAAATATAATTAATATCAAACGGGCTCTTAATCAATCATTAATTCAAAAAAGGCTTGGCTTAATTTTTGTTAGATATGTGCTTAATTATATATTTGTACTTGTAATACCTTTTCTCACGTTTTTTCCTAATTTTCTTTTCAATGGGATGTATACACATTTTTATTATAAAGAAGCCCCTCATGGCACATAAATATTTTTCTCTACATATAGCCCAGCGAGGATTGAGCTATACTCAACTTTCCTTTTACTCATTCTATTCTCTTCCTCTCTGTTTCAAGCTGTTTTCTCTCTGCCCTTTCGAGGTTCAAAAGACAAGAAAAAAAATACTTAATTATGGGAGATATACTGAACAATGATCAAATTGTTGAATTGCAAGAAGCCTTCAGTCTATTTGACAAAGATGGAGATGGTAATTACTAGTCTTTTTCTTTTTGTTTCAATTATTTTTTAATATATACATATGGTGTTTGAATTAATGCATTGGATTCATGTAAGTGCAGGTTGCATTACGGTTGAAGAATTAGCAACAGTGATAAGGTCATTGGATCAAAATCCAACAGAGGAAGAGCTGCAGGACATGATTACTGAAGTTGATTCTGATGGCAACGGCACCATTGAATTCACTGAATTCTTGAACCTTATGGCCAAGAAAATGAAGGTAATATAAAATTTAATTCATCTTTGAGCAGATTTATTACTCTTTAAAATGCAATTAGATACATGCCAAAACTTCCAAAAGGAGTACTTTTGAAGCAATAATAAAAAAAAGCATAACAAGTTTTTATAAAGAGCTATGTTTGTTCTTTATGAAATAGGACACTGATGCAGAGGAAGAACTTAAAGAGGCTTTCAAGGTGTTTGACAAAGATCAAAACGGTTACATATCTGCTAACGAGGTTAGTTATTTGTGCATATAAACTCAGCTTTTAATAAGCAATTTTAATATTCATACTAGTAGTTGTAGGTTGACTAGGGTGTGCTAATCATGTCCTTATAATTTTGAATCCCATCAATTCTTGATGGTTTGTATAGGTCAATTTCTTGTCTACATATTTAATTTTTTCAAATATTTACTTTTTTATATTTTATGAGTAAAAATTCTGATTTCATCAAACAACAACTTTGTTAGTATGAGTTAGAATGTATGTTGAATCACAATAATCTTGTCTATTTGTAAAATTACATTCCCCTGAAAAAAAAATATAAGTTGAATAATTGGTACAGTTCGTAAGTCAATCATGTACGGCCGGTACTTATATTGTTGACGAGGACCAACCAAACACAAACTTTCATTATAATTAAAATTATAGAAAAAATACAGTATGCTTAATGGATATTAAAAATAAGTTCATTCTTGTTAGTGTCACAACTGCTAGGGTTTTGTCGAAGTGTTCACATGTGAATTAGATCTGACAATAATATATATTATAAATTTTAATAAAATAATCTTATTTATACAGCTGTTTCAAATCCAAGTTTAATGAGGGTATCTTACTAGACTAACTTTTTGTCCAATGAACTTTTCCATAGTTCACACTACGCTCTTTTTGACTTTGTTTAATTTTATCATTTAAATAGTTTAAAAATATTTATATGTAACCTGTAAAGAATTCTACGAGGGTTGGTGAGTTAGGGAGTCGGGCAGTTAACAGGTGGGTATTACTGTAATACTGGCCGATCCAACTTATTTTTTCTTCTTTTTTGGAAATTTCTTGAAAGAAAAAAATATATTAAATATGAAAATATTAGAACACCAAACACACCCTAACACTGTTTGGGTGATTGTTACGTATTGTTTTGTATTGGCTGTATTATTTTAGTGAATATAACTTGGGTAAATTATATTATTTTTCGTCATTACATACATTAATAATTTGATAAATAAATCTACAAGAAAAGTAGAGTACATGGTAGGGCTAAAAAGGTAACATAAAAGAATAAAATAGAATTATTAAATAATAAGTAAAATAAAATAAGAAAAAAGAATGTGGTTACACCAAATAAATCGTTATATAAAATAAATTTTTCATCATTACTCAACGATTAATTTCAATCATATGATACAATAAAATTTAAATAACAATCAAAATAAATATTATATTTAAACTAACAACATAATACAATTCAACAATCCTGTAAGTTAGTCTCTCTCTTCCTCTTTTTCTTTTCCTTTTTCGAAATACAAGAAATTATAATAAAATATTTAATTGAAGTTAATGTGCAGCTAAGGCATGTGATGATCAATCTTGGGGAGAAATTAACTGATGAAGAAGTTGGGCAGATGATTAGAGAAGCAGATTTGGATGGTGATGGTCAAGTCAACTTTGACGAATTTGTTAAAATGATGATGAACGTTGGATAGAATTTAATTACAATCCAAAAACAATAATTATATTCATAGTTTCCTTCTTTAATTTATTCTTTTCTCATAAATCTCCTTGTTATTGTGTTATTCTATTTGTTTTAATTTTTGTAAACTCAATGTAACAGCTAAGAAATCGTAGGATGATTTGATTATTACTATAAGTTTCAATTTGGAAAAGTGCTTCGAATGTTTTCTAGTTCCATCTTCATAACTTCTAAATAAATTGCTCTCTTTTAAAAGTATAATCAAATATAATTTCATCTTTAATTTCAGCGTAATAAATTTCAATTATCCATCCAATGTAACCAAAATATTTTTGTATCAAATTATTTCATCTAGTGTTACAAAGGGCTTTTGCCTTCCCTTGGCAGATAACTTGATCTCCTGACGGTAGATATGTGGTTGCTTGTTTGAACACACACCAATGTGGAACAGAGCTTAAGCATTTGCAACTAGTTAACCTACTTGATTCAGTATTCTGTTTATGTGATGTTGAACTTTCAACCCCAATCCCAAAGGCCAAAGCTAATTCTTCTACTTGTTTTCTTCATTTTGAAGTATGTCTCACAGTTTAGGGCCTTTAGGCATGACTTAGAAAGAACACAAATCTATAGACTACCTTTAAAAATTTGTGGATATAATTAAGGCCATCAATAATTTCAAAACATTGGGTGGAAGAGTAGTACAAGGTCGAAGGAGATGTTGCACCTATTGCAATACAAGCAGGGGCTACAAGGTTACTGGCTACACTGAAATATATTATGATCGTTGCACCATTTGAGGACTCGAGCCAAGGACCAACGACAACTTGGCTACAATGTCTAGGTAGCAGCATAAATTGGGTAATCCGTGGTTTAGTTCCCGGATAAGGCGTTTGTGCATTTAATTTAGGGAAAACTTTATAAATAGATAAATATATGCCTTATAACTACACTATTAAATACAGGTTTGAAAATTACAGAACATACCAATACTTTGCATGCGGGTATCTTATATACCCTGCCTTGTATTACTACTTTTTGTTCCCTTTCCCCACTCTCCTTCGTTGCTCTAGATATGACTGGATTCGTACTTATATCGCTTACTTCTTTTCTCTTCTCTTTTCTCTTTTCCCTTTCTCCTTTGTTGCTCCAGATCTGGCCAGATTCGTACAACTTTCGATATTTTTCGGCAAGAATCATTTAAGAGATTTGATGACTGTATAGAAAAAAATGATGAATTTTCGGCGTGGGTCTATTTTTTTGGGATTGGTTTTAACGAATTTCGGCATACTAATGTAATTGGTGTTGTTGCCGAATTTCGGCGTTAATGGGTGGTTGGTGTTGTTGCCAGATTCCGGCGTAAATGGGTGGTTGGTGTTGTTGTTGTCAGATTCCGGCGTTAATGGTGTAGTTGGTGTTGGTATTGCCGGATTCCAGCGTTAATGGTGGTGGTGATTCATCGGAGTTTCTTCTTCTTTTTTTTTTCTCATAATAACTATATATCTGTGCATAGATACACAGATAAAATATGTATTTTTTATATTAAATACATGTATATGAATATACTGTATGAACTAATATTAGATACATCAAATTAATAAATACTAAATACATTCATACTGGATAAATCTACAGGTATCTCACAGTCATAAAAATATTTAAGATACACAGGCATTGAAAAAGTTTAGATACACATTTATTAGAACATTTAAGATACAAGTCTTAAAATATTTAAGATACATAAGACTTAAAATTTAAGATTCACGGACACTATATATTTAAGATAGTATTAAGAATATAAGATAAACCAAAAAAAAATATTTAAAAATTTACGATGTTTTAAAATATTCAAGATACATAAGCCTTAAAATATAAGATACACAAATCTAAATTATTTGAGATACGCAAAATTAAAATACTTATATCTAAGATACCCACATCTTCATTGTCTCAAAGTATCTAAGATATCTGTGTTTTTGGAGCGCAACATATCTAGAGTTAAGAATCTATAAATTATGTAATTGATGAGAGTTATATCATATTATGTAATTAGGTATCAAACCTATTTGTTTATGTAAGTTGCCCTTTAATTTACCGATATTGAGACTAATCAATTCTTGGCAGGATCAGCAGGAAAAAAATCAGGTGTCATTTACATGCAATGTTTTTGGGTTATGAACCATGTTCTATCCAGAGGCCCATGGCCTATCCCTATTCTATTTGGGTATCCAATCCTATTTGAAATAAGATTCGATTTTCTATTCCTATTTGGAGTTTGTTTTGGTTTTAATGAAAGCACCACTCATTATCTATAAATAGGGATACTTTAGAGAATTATTAGAAGCTCATTGTTATTTTCCTTTGAAATAGCACAAAAGAGAAGTTTTTGAGAGAGCTTTCACCAAGTGCGAAGAGAGAAGAAAGGGTTCTTCCCAGTGTAGTTTTTTTACCATCCATCTTTAAATTACGTTTTTCGATTTTTTAATCATTGGATCAGAATGAAAATTTGGCTGAGTATTCAGAACATCTTGGTATTTGATTTAAATGGTGAAAATCAAATTTGGAGTTCTGCAACATTTAGTTTTGAGTCTTGGACAGAAGCTCTATTTTGAGTTATTTCTATCTGTTTAGTTTTGTTGGTGTAGCTATTACTTTTTCCTGTTTTGGCATTTGTTATGTAGCGGCTTAGTGAATTTTGTATCCTCGTTACAATTATAATGGTGTTAAGGTTGTTGCCTTCAATTTGAAGAGTTTTTCCACATTAAATTTAGTGTTCTCCATTTTCTTTATTTTGAATTTGCCATTTTTCATCATAACAAGTGGTATTAGAGCTCCTTTTTTTAGTCAAAGGGCCAAATGGATCTTCAAGTGGAGGTAATGTTGATAGGCTTCATGCATGTCAAAGTTCTATAATACTCATATTTCTCAGCAATCACCACCTTTGTTAGCATATTCGAAGGATTCTCATTAGTGTTTCTTTTCAACATCAAATATTTTTTTCTACAGTTATTTTAATCCAATGATACTTTTTACTAATATGCTTGGGCTTAAAATAAAAGATGGAGTACTTGGTGAGATAAATAGCACTATGAGTATTACAAAATAACATGAACCTTGACTACTCATAGTCAAGATCGTTCATAAATTTCGTCATCTAAACCAATTTTTCACTCCTACTGTAATAGCAACATATTCAACTTCAGTGGTTGATAGAATTATGTACTTCTGCAATCTGGATTGCCAAGAAATAACTTCCCTTGTAAAAATGATCAAATACCCAAAAATAAATATTGAATTATCAAGATTGCCTCCTAAATCAGAGTCTGTGTAGCAAACAAATTTAGACTTCCTACTACCAAAGCACAACTCTTAATCAACAGTGTGCTTTATGTATATCATTATCCATTTTACTGTATTCTAGTAGTCCTTTTCAGGATTGAAAAAAAATCTGCTAATAGTACCAACTGGATGTGCAATATCTGATCTTGGACAAATCATAGCATACATCAAAATACCAATTGTAAATGAGTATGGAATACAAGACATCTCTTTCTTCTCTTTATTAATGGATGAACTTTGGCTCGTACATAGTTTAAAGTATTTAGCAAAAAGAGTGCTAACCACTTTTTCTACTGTCATATTGAAATTCTTAAGTACCTTCTTAATGTACTATTTTTTGGGATAACAATGACTTTTTTTTATTTCTATCTCTGTATATTTGTACGTTTAAAATTTTTTTTGTTGACCTTAAGTCCTTCATTGCAAATGATTTGCTCAACTCCTTTTAAGGGCTTTAGTTCTAGATTTATTTCTACCAACAACAAGCATATCATCCACATAAAAGTAATATGATAATGATATCATCATCAGTAAATTTTTAAAAGTATATACAATGATCTGAAGAAGTTTTCTTGTTTCTCTAATTTTTAATGATAGATTCAAGCTACAAGAACACTTTCTTGGAGCTTGTTTCAAGTCATACAAGATAATTCTCAATTTGCAAATTTTTTTTTGCCTTTAACTATAAAGGCTTCAGTATACTCCATGTAAATTTCTTCATCTATATTACTATGAAGAAAAGCAGTCTTGATATCCATCTTTGCAACCTTTAAATTTAAATTTACGACTAGTCCTAAAACTATAGTAATAAAAGATATTTACAATAGCGGAGAAAACTCATCAAAGTCAACTCTCTTTCTCTGGCCAAAATCTTTTAAAACTAACCTCACCTTATACCTAGGCTCATAGGTGTATTGTTCTTGCTTTATTCTGAAAAATTAATTTATTCATTAAGACTTTCTTACCTTTTGGTAATATTACTAGCTTATATGTGTCATTCTCGTGGAGTGAATTCATCTTATTTTCATGGCTTCTAACCACTCATCTTTAGTATCTTGCATGACTTCATCATAACCTTCAAATTTTTTCATATCAGTCAAAAACATATATTCATAAAAGAATAACGAGTTGATACGTGTTTCTTCCTAGTAGTTTTTCTAAAAAAGGTTTTAGAAACATTCGAAGTATTTATATGAGTAGGTTAACAAATCAACCACAACATCATTAGTATGAGCATTTATATGTTCAATACCTCGATGATCATTTTGATTTTGATCACCATCAACATCATTATATTGGGTTTCATTTGCAATTGGATTATCGATAATACAAACTGGATCACCATCAACTAAGCTTTCATTATTCAAATATATGTATTCTCGGTCTTGTTAATATATCTAATAATTTGGTTTTCAAAGAATACTACATCACGACTTCTGGAAAGCTTCTTATCAACCAGTACATAAAATTAACACCTAAACTTATCTAGACCGTAACCATTGAAGATGCATTGCTTAGTTTTGACATCCAGTTTTGATCTCTCATCTTTTGGAGAATTCATACAAGATTTACACCCAAATAATTTCAAGTGATCATATAAACATTCGTAGCTAATCAAAATCTGCATGGGACACCATAATCCAAAGAAACTACAGAAGACATATTGTTAATATAAGCAATAGTGTTAACTGCTTCCACCCAAAAAGAATCTAAAAGTTTATCCTATGAAAGAACACATCCCAATAGCACACATAGAAGCTCATCATCATTTAAAAAAGTTTCAGGTGTTAAGAGGACCCATGAAAATAATAAGAAAATTTCAAGACAAGCTTAATGGGTTGCAATTAGCAATTAAAAAGTGTCTTGTAATAGAAGATGAGCCCAAGCCCAATAAAGATATTTTTTTCAAGTATTACCTATTTGGAGGCCCAAAGTAAAGTTCAAGATGAGATAAAATGGGGCCCAAATCTTTCCAAAAATGGAGAAAAGACTGAGCCCTTATTTAGTTCTTTTTAACTAATTTTTAGAACTTGCATTTAATAGTTGCTTTCTTCTAGGTTGACTTTATAAAATTATGCATGTGGGAAAACTTTTATTTACCTAGGGAATATAATATTTATTTAATTTTGTCTTTGACCATCCCCTTCTAGTATCTATATAAAGAGGTCCTTTTCAATTTAATTGTAACTTGGTTTAACTTTAATATTAATATAGAAGTCTTTTGTCTTTTGAGAACTTGAGTTTTTCTGTAGAGTTATTCTCTTTATGTTCTACCTTGAACCATATCTTGGATTTCTCATTCATAAGATTCCTTATTTGAGTTTTCTGTCTCCTTTTCTTCTTTTCCATCATATCGATTGATTCACTATTTATTTATTCAAGGTTTTGAGTATGAAATACTTGAGATTGCTCCTCTTTTTAAGAATCAGTTCCTTCTTTCTTTTTTAATTTTCTAATTTTAAGATATTTTAGTATTCATGTTCTTATTAAGTGGTATCGGATCTTTGAATGGTTAGTTATTCTTATCTCACCTGATCGATTGATTTGGATCATAAAAAACAAAAGAAAACTAAAAAAGAAAATTACTATAGTGTGAATAGTAATAAAAAAGAAAAAAAATTCAAGTGAATAGTGATGTGAACAGTAAATTCTAATGTTCCTCACTTGTTCATGCATTTTTCTGTATTTTATCTTGTGATTTAGGGATTATAGATATTTGAAAATCTAACCTAGTTGTAATCTTTTAGAAGTCTCATTTGATTTAAAGCTTTCTTGTTTTGACTTCTTGGTCATCAAGAAACTCAAAAATCATTTAGAGGATTGCAAAGGTCATTGTAGCTTCTTTTGATTCAAAGCTCATTGAATAAGTTTTAGGTTTTCTTAAAAGTATTTATACACTATATTTAATTTTTCATTATTCATTTGCTAGATACTTTAAGTATTTGTACATACTTAGTGTAGTCTAGTAACATTGTGTCTATTCATTTCTTTTTGTACCAATTATTTTGTACTTTTCTCTTTATTTTCATTATATTTCTTGTTTTTAGACCATTATAGTATTATTGTCCTTTTCTTTGTTAGACATAAATTTTATTTTTGAATCAAACTTTGGGACTTGATTTTAAGTATTTGAATTGGTGGTTCATGGAAGAACTTTGAGGAGCATTCCTTGAGTGGTAAAAAGGTAAACGTGGTGAGATTATTTGAGGATTAAAGTCTACTAGTATGATATACAAGTGTTGAGAGTGTTTACTTGTGTGAGACTACTTTATTACTAACAATCTCTTGTTTTTAAGGCATGTCTTCTACAAATTGTGAAAGCATTTGGAGCAAAAAATGAATTATTATGATGGAGATGATTAAGGATCAGATGCAATGGAGAATGGAAGGGACATGCACTATAAATCTTGCGATAAGTGTGGTGGCTATAATGAATCAAATACTAGCCAAGCCTATGATGAATCACATCAGATTTGTGATTTGAGCTAAGCCAATTTTAATGACCCTCATGGTCATTTATGATAAATACGCGACGTCTTGCATCTTATAGCATTTCAGCAGATGCCCCAAGTCATTTATGACTTGCTGGGACCAATAGTTAGGATCCCTTGCGACTCCGTTGAGAAATATCTCAAATTCCCTATTTTAGAGCCTAAAGTTAAGTATTCGTTGACCAAAGTCAACTTTCCTTCAAG
>JBDJHY010000097.1:6659790-6670610 GCA_039654485.1 Withania somnifera
AAGCCATCAAATATCCTGCCTAAATCCAAATTAAAGGGAAATATTTAATTGGATCTAGGTTGGGTATTTGATGGGTTGGATGATTTAATTGAGTTGTACAACTAATGAGCCAATTGCTGAGTTGGATGATGATGTGGACGAGCCGCGTAAATTTTTTATTAAAAAAATAAATATTTGTGACGTTAATAGTTGGATGAAAAACTATTTTTGAATTAAAAAATAAATGAATAGTATTTTTAATCTATTTTAAATAATTCAGAATATTTTTGGCCCGTTCCCCTAAAATATGTAAAGATGCGCAAAAGGAAAAAAGACTAATAATATGGAATTGAGGGAGTAGAAAAGAGTTCTCTCAGCGTGAGATTGAGGGTCTCTCAGACAAGGGGAACTTCGCACTGCACTTCGTTCAAATTTGATACTCTGTTGTCTGTTGTGCTTAACAAAAGAGACTGTTTCTCTTTCTTCTCTAATCTTTGGCCTGTAGTAACAGTGTCTTCTGCTAACCTTAAAAATTGATTGTTGTCTCTGTTCTTCTTGTTCTTTGTGTTGGCTGGCTTATTTCCTTAATTTATTCTCCTATATAATGCAATGTGTAAATATCATAACCCATGTTATATCCCATTAGTGATTTTACCAAAAAATAAACAACATTAGAGATGCTCTTAAAGCTGAGAAACTGGATTCTTTTTTCAGCAGCTCAAGATTCGAGAAGTCATTATAAAGTTACTATCTTTTTATGTTCTTTGGTTCATTTACTGATCAGAAGTTGAAGTAGCAAGAAGAAGTTGAAGGCTTTCCAGATTTTGATTTTATTGGGGTGAGACTGAATATAATTCAGAATTTGACTGAAGAGTGATGCAATGAGGGATGAGTATTCCAAGAAAAGCAAGGTGAATACTTCTACCAGTACCCCTTTTCTCCTTTGCTTGGAAGATGCAATTTTGAAGTTCTGTTTTCTTGGCTTAACTCAATTATCGATCTGCTGACATTTTGCCCTTTGATTGCTGAAGCTGTCTTGGTCCAGAAAATTGGTTAGGAAATTGTTCAATTTAAAGGAAAAAACTGTAGAATTTCAGTCTGATGAATCTGTCTATGGAGGTCAGCATCTAATTTCTTTTGACTCTGCACTTGTTTTTCATAGTTTATACTCTTTGTGTTTTACCCATATTTTTTTCCTCATCAGGGGTTGAAACGATGTCTGGCTCAGCACATGTTTATGGTGAGTTGTGAAAGTTTTGTCTCTTATTTGAATTGATGGCTTAAAACACATTCATCCCTGATTTTGTGATTTGGAAAAAATATTTGAGTTATGCTTTTTCTTTTTTTTTTTTTTAAAAAAAAAAATCAATTTCACTAACTCGTTAATTGGGAACTAATGTGGATCTTCCCTGATCTTTAGGTAGTTATGAGTGGGAACATTGCACTATCAAGAAGAGCAAAACAGGTTAGTGATATGGTTAATATTCTAAATCCTTATAATACCCTATGCAGTATTTAACGGCAGTTTCTTCAACGACTTAAAGTTAATTCTAGTCTCTTTTCCCTCTCAAACGAGCAGAAAATTCAACTAGTGGTATGGAGCATCTCCAACAGGCGAATGTTAATCTTGATTGCCCTAAGATTGTAAATATACAAAATTATAGGTTTGCCTTCTTGATAAATCCAATAGTTATTTCAGATTTTGTCTCTTTTTCCTTTATAGTCACAACTCACAGCATGAATTTTTTTCACTTTATTTCTTATTGCCTCAGACTCTTTGTATCTACATGGAATGTGGGTGGTGAATCACCACTGAGCAATTTGAATCTAGATGAATGGCTTCATTCCTCACTCCCTGCAGATATTTATGTGCTTGGGTATGAGCTCTAAGAATTGATTCTCATCATAGTCCTTTATTTTGTCATGTACCACTTTGACTGAAATGTTATCTTGGGTTACATTTTACCATGGTTGACCAAACGTTATTCGTTGCTACGTTTCAGATTTCAGGAAATAGTTCCTTTAAATGCTGGTAATATTCTGGGAGCCAAAGATAGTGGCCCTGCCAAAAAGTGGATCACTTTGATCGGGGAGACATTAAACAGCGGTCCTGATACTAGTGAATGTAATGGTTGCTACACTTCTTCTCCTATTCCAAATCCAATTGCCGAGTGGAATGCTGACTTTGAGGGGTCAAGTAGATATAAGGCCTCGTCCTTCTCTCATCGTCGGTCACTCCAGACACCTCAGTGTGGGGGTATGGAAAATGATCCATCAATCTCGCAACCTCGCGTGGATGGAGGATACAGTGTTTTTGATCGAGTAATTCTTGGACATAGGTCTAGTGATTTTGATCCTAATGAGGAGCAGAGGCCAAGTGACAATTCCTATGCTCCCAGGCGAAGTGATTATTCATCTTCTCGCAGACCAAGTGATTATACCTCTTTTCACAGGCCAGGTGATTATTCATCTGGTCATAGGCTTACTGACTCTTCCTGCGGACAAAGACCAAGTGATGTCTCCAGATGGGGCTCATCGGATGATGAATATGGACCTGGAGATTCACCTACTGTTTCATTTTCACCTGTGGTGAATGGAGGGTATGATCCTGCTGAAGATGGGTATAGAATGCCCAGAAATTCGACCTACTGTTTAACAGCAAGTAAACAAATGGTTGGCATTTTTCTCACCGTATGGGTGCGGAGTGATTTGAGGGAACACGTTCGGAATGTGAAAGTATCATGCGTTGGCAGAGGGTTGATGGGGTATCTTAGGAATAAGGTAATTCTAAGTGGAAAAGAGTTGGTTGTTTTTTGTTTAACTTGAGAGATTTCCACATATTGACTTAGAAGAGAAAAACTTGGCATAATATATCATTTCATGTTTGGTTTTGCAGGGATCTATTTCTATCAGTATGCAGTTGCATCAAACAAGCTTTTGCTTTGTCTGCACTCACTTAACCTCTGGTCAGAAAGAGGGTGATGAGTTGCGAAGAAATTCTGATGTCATGGAGATCCTAAAGAAAACAAGATTTCCACAAGTTAGTGGTGTGGATGGGGAGAAGTCACCAGAAACTATTCTTGAGCATGAGTAAGATGGCTGTTTACTTTCTGGAATAACTCCTGTTTCCATTTCATGAAGATAACTGAAAAATGAAAAAGATGGAAATTCTTGAGTTCAATATAGTTGTTTCCATGTAAACCATTCATCTGAGATTATCCAATGCATCCATTTTCTGATGACTATGCAATTCTTTTCAGCCGGGTCATTTGGCTTGGGGATCTGAACTATCGAATTGCACTCTCTTATCGTTCTGCAAAAGCACTCGTTGAAATGCAAAACTGGAGAGCATTGTTGATAAATGACCAGGTCTCCCTGCAATATTGTGTTTTTTCCCACTTCCATGCTTGAATTTATTTCAGTTGAATTATGTCATAGGGTAATAATCAACTGATCTCGTTTTCTATTTCTTTGGCAGCTGAGGATAGAACAGAGACATGGCCAAGTTTTTGTGGGATGGAAAGAAGGAAAGATATATTTCCCACCAACATATAAATATTCTAGGAATTCAGATAGGTATTCTGTTGATGACATGCAACCGAAGGAGAAGCGTCGAACGCCTGCATGGTAAGTATTTTTCTTTGACTACCAAAAAGAACATGTATTCTCAATCTAAAATCTCTATACCAGTTATCAAAATATGTAGTGAGGGATTTATCTACTAGCCTATAATTAATCTGTGGAATCTCCATCGGAAGGTGTGATCGTATTTTGTGGCATGGAGGTGGTCTCCAACAGTTGTCTTATATCCGCGGGGAATCTAGATTTTCAGATCATAGACCTGTTTTCAGTGTGTTTTTGGCCGAAGTTGAGTCAGTACACAGTAGATTGAGGAAAATGAGTTGTTCAAGGTCAAGAATTGAGGTGGAAGAGCTCTTGCCCTATTCACATGGTTATGCCGAACTTTGCTTCTTTTGAAGTAGAATGAGAACATAAGGCCCAAGTGTCTGGCATGCTTTTTTTTTTGGTCTAGGTACACTTTATCTTTTGACTTCTTTTATTTATGCAACTCTAATTTTTGTATATTTATGTGGGATGCTTTATTTGAGAAATACAATTTATCTCATCTTAAAATTAAACTAGGACATGAAGTGCCAAATGAAGAAAGAGAGCTCTGCAATTTTGAATTTTCTCTTTCATTTAATATTTCTCCCAAATTTCTTAGTTGGTCTTACTCAAATTCTGGATAAAGTTGATATCTACATCTACCATTTCCAGGCATGATATTGTGGTTTGGTCAACAAGATTCTTAGTAAGATTACTCTTCAATAGAAGATTCATCTGTTGTATACTTGTATTTGGCATATGATTTAAACATGCTCGTGATACTATTATTTCTCAAGTCTTCTTAGCCTTGTGCCTTAGTCTCCAAAGTGCTTGTGACATTTAAATGTTCTTCTAAGCATATTAGTGAGTGGTATTTATCTCATCTCTCTTTTGCTTGACAGATTCAGGTAGGCGTTGCTTTGGAAGAATTCAACCGCAAATGGTGACTGGGGACGTTCCATATCCCATTAACTGAAAAAGGTGATTCCTTCTCCTTTTGTTGGTTATGCTGCAGATGTTTCTTTAATTTATAATTCTGCATCATTTTTCTTTTATAAGGTGTAGATACTCAAATTTATTATGGCTAGCTTACCTTGAGATAGACTGAACTGTACCTCCTTGCAAGTTAACACTGCATTAGGAGCAAAATATTGATGTTTCATTAGTATCATCTTTCCTTTATTGTGTTAGGTAATTATGATGTACACCGTTATTTGGAAAGATGAGTTATCTGCTGGTTAAGTTGCTGATTTAAAAAAAAAAATAAGTTACTTGCTGATTAATAACATGGCTGATCTAGTGGATTGAAGGGGATTCATCTGAACCCCCTTCGTATAGGTCAAAATTTGTTTTATGAATATATTTTAGATGTTGAATCACCTTGATGCAAACCAAAAGCTCAGATCAGCGGTAAAGGGAGTTTAATTTTCTCATTGACTCTGCAGGTTCAATCCCTGCTAGCCACAGTTTCTAATGTTTTGTTTAGCTCTTCGCATGTTTGTTTCTTTAATTTGTTTGAATCCACTTGGCAAAAATCCTGCCTCCGCCACTGAAATAATTGTCAACTTTATTACAAACCTGGGAACTTGGTTTGGAGCCCTTTGGTAAGATTGCAGCCAGCCATGCAAGAGAGCACGGTGTGTTCTACACGCTTGAAATCTGAGCTTATGAGACTTATTTTGCTATTGAGTTATAGAAGGATCCTTTGATCAAGTTCTTGAAGATCCTTGAGAAGGTGAAGTTTACTTTCGTCTACAGAACAAACTGTCTTTGGGACCATTTTCCTTTGATTATTGAAGATTTGGGTAGGGATTTCCTCTTAAGGATTGGAAGTACTGCAAATTTCTAATTGGGGAGCTGAAGCTTATGGCCGGCCACAATACTAAGTAGGTTCTTATCTTTTGGTTAATTTTAACAAGACGACTCGAGCTACAGTTAGAAGTGCCAAGTGGGAATGATAATTCTATTTTAAGATTCTCTTTTTCTATGTTTTAGGCTGAGGATTCAATGACATGAAGAGAACGAAACATGGTGGAAAATTATCATGTTTGATCATCTGGTGTATACTCTTACAAACTTGGAAACTTGAGAGGAACACATACATTCTTTTCGGCATTTTGTGAATTTCTCCTCTCCTATTCAGGTCTATGAATTGTTCCCGCGTGTCCTTTAGAAAAAGGTTATTATACACCCAAACCCATCCCCCTGAAAAAGAAAGGGTAGCACCAAAAAAAAAAAAAAAAAAAAGGAAAAAGTGAGATGATGGTTTTTGTTGTTCCCATGAAGCAAAGATCATTCCTTTGGTAAATAAAGTGGGTCGCCTTCTTTTCTGGCTGTCCTAAAATGTTAAAATTGTTCCCTAAAAAGATTTGGAAAGAAAAGGAACTCTTTTTCATTTTAAGAGGGTTTTATTCAGGTTTGAAATTTTGCGGTTAAGGACCCGTTTGGCCTTACCTAAAAAAGTTAGCTCCTAAAAAGTAGTTTTTAATAAATTAAAACTTCAATAATTTTAAGTTAAAAAATGAAAAGCGAAAGGGTACCTACTCTTTTTTTAAAATTTTTTAAAAGTCAGTTTTAATTTTTAATTTTTTTTTAAAATATTATAATACTCTTGAGGACTGAAAACTATTTTAAAATTAATTTAATCAATTTTTTTTAGCTAAGCCACAACCTAAGTGCTTCACAACAACAATTACAAACTGGAAATGAAAGAATAATCTTTATCAATTCGCATTACCAATCTTTGCGTTACAATTCTTGCATTTCTAATCTCAGATTGTAATCCTTACATTTCTATAATTTTTTTGAAAAGTTTTGCAGTAGTTAATATTTTTTATTGATCATTTTTCCTAATTTTCACGACTATTTTGAACTGAGTCATTAATTCTTCTCATTGAAATTCTAAAGTTTGCCATTTCTTTGACAAATAAGTGTTCAGCTGTTATTTTAAGGTAATAAATTTTTTGCTACTTAAATAGTACGTACTTCTTTTTTTTACATTTTATATTTCTTAGTTTACTTTTTTAGTTTGTTTCAAAAAAAAAAAAAAGATTGTCTTTTTTTTCTTTCTTATAGGCTTTTGAATTATAACATGTTTAGTTTACCTTTTAAAAAATCACAAAATTAGAAGAATATTATCGGTACGCTGTACACACTATTAATTTCACTAAAATATTTCGTACCTTCTTAAAACAAGTCAAACTAAGAGATAGGTGAAATGAAACACGAGAATTATTGAAAGATCAACGTTTATATTCTATCAATCAATTGTTGGAAAAATAGGCACACACAATGAAAGCAAATAACCAAGATCAACTGCATATAGAATCGAACCTTCAAAACACCAACTGTAAAATACTGTCCCAATTGGATAATTACTATATTAGATAAGTGCTACTAATACCATGTCAATTAGATAATTACTAATTGCTTTTAATGCCGCTGAACAACGGTAATTATAATGAAAGTGGCAATAACCACTGCGGAGGTTACTCCCTATTTACAGCACCCATAATGTGGCCGTTACAAGAGACAGGTATAAAAGCCAGAAAGTAGGAAGCAAAGGTATGCTCACTATACTATTTACAAAGAATATTCATATACTTTTTCAAAGTTCTTAGCTAACTTAAGCATCGGAGAATTACCACGGGAACCACCCTGGGCTCTATTTTGCAGGTGCTTATAGGAGATTTATTGTGGCTGTTTCTTATTGTAAGGTAGATTTGTTAGTAGAGTTGTTGGTGATCTTTTGAGACTTATCAATTAGCGCCGTTTGTGGGGATCATAGTTGTAGATTTTTGTTCTAAAATACTAGAATTCAAATACCTTAAGAAGATGGTTACCGCAAGAAGTAAAAACACACGAGGGGCAAGTCGTGGTGGCATGACCACGGTGCTGGTCAAGGTGGTAGTGGACGCGGAGGTGGGGCACAAGCTAGCCGAGTGTCTACCACCCATTCCAGCCGGTGAAGTGACCAAGATCGAACGATGAAAAATGTTGGGTCTGCAGAAAGATTTGCTCGAGAACACCAGACTTTATTTCAACAATGGTGTAACCAGTATCCCAAGATGAGGTCCAATGAGGATACCCAACTCAATCAAGGGAGAAGTCACGAACGAGAGGATGAAGCACAAGAAAGTCTAATGGAGTCAACTGACTCACATTTTGATGACGAGAATCCTCTTCACAAGAAATAAAAAAAAGCACAGTTGGGGGGCGACGTCAAAGTCGTAGCCCTCGTCGAGATCGGAGCCCACTCCAAGATCGTAGTGAGGGAGTGAGCCACAGAAAAAATCCTCAAAAGAATTTTATCAAAAGTGAGTTAGATAAATTCTGGGAATTGACGAGGGGGGACGTAATTACTCCCTTCTCTAGGGCCATAATGAATACTACCCTGCCAAAAGGTTTCAAATCCCCGACGATTAAACCCTATGATGGTAGAACTGACCTAGTGATTTCTTATCACAGTTCAAATTTCAAATAATGAACCGTCAGTGCAACATGGAGCACATGTGTAGGGTGTTCCTAGAATTTTTAACTGAAAGAACCAGAATTTGGTTCGACGACTTACCCCGAGGTAGGATCACTTCATTCTGCCAAATGACCGAGCTCTTTTATGTTTGTTTTTACCAGAAAATAAAGATGGTGAAGAACTCTGCTGACTTTCTAGACGTCAAGCAAAAAGGCAATGAAACCATCAGTGCGTACTTGGAGCGCTTCACGGAGGAAAGCATGCACATTGAACATAAGACTGATTAACTTGTTATCTCAGCCTTCTTGAAAGGACTTTAGCCCGGGTATCTTTATACCGATTTAAGAAGGAACCCACCACAAATAGAACAAGATTTGTTTAGGGTGGTGAGAAATTTTTCCACGGTGTACGAGACAAATAAAAAGAAACAAAGAAGGTTGAAAGGAAGTTCGAGGAAGAGAAGATCCCCGAGAAGAACGTCTTCGACAGATTAAATAGGGGGCGAACTGAGCCTAAAATTTCTGAAAGTATCACGTTACCGCTGAAAAAAATGAGGTCGGAGATCCTGTCCCTCCATCAGGATGTATGAAGTCTCCCCAACTTAGGTTAAAATCCCAACTTTAACCCCAATTACATTCCTATAAGCTCCCAACAAAAATGTGGAAATGTAGCCCCTGCGCCAGCTCTACCCCACCTCAGAACTAAAACAATAATATTATGGGGGTAATTCATGGGATTTTTGGTGGACCTCCGCAGGGAGTATCTCAATCTGCTCTGAAGGCGGAGGAAAGAAGAGTGGATTTAGAGGAGCCTCACCATAAAAGATTAAATCAAAAGAGGTTATCACCCTCTTTGAAGCAAATTCTGTTCCGGGGCAATGCCCCATGTTGATGCCATGGTCATAAAGATGATCTTAGCGAACAAGGAAGTGCACTGATTATATGTGGATAATGGTGCCGCAGTAAGCATCATTTTCTTCATATGCTTTAACCAGCTTGGGGTTGATTGAGGTAGTTTGCGGCGGACCGATTAGCCATTTCAAACTTTCACCCAAGGGGAGGTGATGCCCGAAGGAACCATCTGGTTACCGGTTATCGTAGGGGACTACCCCAGGCAGAAAACCATGATGGTTGAGTTTTATGTGATCAATGCACTCTCTCCCTACAACATTATTCTAGGACGGGATTGGCTAACACCGGCAAAAGAAATTTGTTCATCCTATCATCTCATAATGAAGTTCCCAACAGAACATGGGATAGATTCAGCCCGAGGTGACCAATAAGTTTCTCGGGAGTGCATGAGGGTTGCACTCAAAAAGAAAGGGCCAAGGATGAACAAATAGCAACTACAGGTTTCTCGACCTAAGGTCAAACCTCAGGAGAGAGCTCATGTCATCCCTTTAGGGGAAGAGGATATGAGGTTCTTGAGGTCCTATTAAACCCAAAATTCCCCGAAAGAAAGGTTAGGGTAGGATCATCTCAGAATCCTTCCCTTCATCAGGGGATTGTATCATTACTCTAAGAGTTTAAGGATGTATTTTCTTGGTCCCCATTGGATATGATAGGAGTGTCACCTGAGGTAATGGTTCATAGGTTGAAAGTCGACCCACGAGTCAAACCCGTACAATAAAAGAAGAGGAAATTTAC
Organism: Withania somnifera; assembly: GCA_039654485.1. Lineage (NCBI taxonomy): Eukaryota > Viridiplantae > Streptophyta > Magnoliopsida > Solanales > Solanaceae > Withania > Withania somnifera. The sequence goes on from JBDJHY010000097.1 coordinate 6,669,493, forward strand.
ACCTAAATAAATCAGGTCATCCGAATTAAAGTTGAGCAGTTGCTGGCAGCGGATATTCTTTTCGAGGTAAAGTATCTGACCTGGATTACCAACCCAGTTATGGTGAAAAAGGCTGGGGGAGGATGGAGAATGTGTATTGATTACACAGATTTGAACAAGTACTATCCAAAGGATTGTTATCCCTTATAAGTCATTGATTAGAAAGTAGAGCCTGTTTTGGGTTATGAACTTTTGAGCTTCCTAGACTGATACAAGGGATATCCCCAGGTGCTCATGGATGAAGTAGATTCCCCCAAAACCGCCTTCATTATGGATTGGGGAACATTCACAAATAAGAAGATTCTTTTTGGTTTGAAGAATGTTGGAGCCACATACCAAAGGTTAGTGGATAAAGTATTTACAAAACAAATTGGCAGAGTGGTGGAGGTCTACGTGGATGACATCTTCATAAAAAGTAAAAATTTGGGGACGAGCTTAAAATATTTGGAGGAAGTTCTTTAATTTATGAGGCATACAGGACTGAAGTTGAACCTAACGAAATGTGATTTTGGGGTCAGCTCAGGTAAATTTCTGGGGTATGTCGTATCTAAGAAAGGATTGAGTGTGAACCCTTCAAAGGTGAAAGTAGTGGCTGAGATGAAATCTCTAACGTACCTAAAAGATGTGCAGAAGCTAACAAGGTGTTTGTCATCGTTGAGTCATTTTTTGTCTAACATTGGCAGAGAAACAATTGTCATTCTTCTGAGTTTTGAAAAGCGCCAAAAAATTTCAATGGACAGACGATTTCCAAAAGGCCTTTGAGGATTTAAAAAAACATTTGACAAGGTTGCCTGTGTTAACTGTACCAGAAATCGGAGAGAACCTGTACTTGTATCTAGCGGTGGATGAAGAAGCAGTGAGTGCCGTTCTAGTCAAGAAGGATGAGGAAATGCAGAAGCCGGTCTATTTTGTTAGTAGAGCTCTGTATGGAGCCGAAGTGAGATACTTGCCCACGGGAAAAATAGTGTTGGCACTGATAACTGCGGTTCGACGACTTCTTACCTATTTCCAAGCACACCCCATTTGTGTGTTAATTGATGTACCTTTAAAGCAGGTACTTTTGAACCTAAAGCCTCGGG
>JBDJHY010000097.1:6689570-6716720 GCA_039654485.1 Withania somnifera
AAAGTCAGATGGGGGTAATAAAAATGGTGTAGGAAAGGTGTTTGAAGAAAGTTCTTAGCGAAAAAGTAATGTATTAAAACACTTGGAACTCTAGTCACTATTAATGGACAAAATAGTTTCTGCCCTTCCCTCAGCCTAATTACAACCATGTAGAGTCCTTCTTGATCTTGAATTTATACACTCTCAAATTAGTAGAGTATTTCACTAAAGACAAGCCTATGAGTCCTCATTTTTAAATATGAATTCTTTGTGAGAGTGAGCGAAACTTAATTCTTATACCCAATTTTGTGCTAAAGTGTATAATTATAAGTGGTTTGAGTTAACTATCTTGTAGTGAAGGTAAATGTTTGATGATAGATAGGTGATACATTTGATGTCTTGATTGTGTAATATGTAGGATTTTTCAAATGTTTAGAGTCAATTTTGAGGCTAGGAGGTTTCAAAGTAGTATTCATGTGTTATTAAGTGAATATGCATCATGCTTGTTGTATACTTGTCACCTATGGTAGTTGTGTTAGTTCTAGCTTGAGTATATTGTTGTAATTAGTGATGTTAGAGTCTTTATTAATGTATATATGAGTCATGGGTTGATTGAGGAGGAGAAAAGCTTTAATTGTATGGTTGTGTTCACATGTGAAAATATACATTTCATTACCTTATTTTATCCACCTTTAGGCTTGTTTTGAGAATAACTTAGACTATTTGTGAGAATAAATGTTAATATTGATGAAAATGTGTGCCAAGTACCTCGTTAATGATTTTTATTAGACATTTGGTCAGAAATAAGTGCAAACCTAAAAAAACATAAAGGTTAGATGGGATCACATGTTTAAACGGACTATTCTAGGCATGTTTTAGTGTGTTTCTCTTGAGTTGATTTGTTGAATTGCCTAATAGTTTGTTATGAGATTTTGAAGGTTGATATTGAAACTTAGTTTCAGGTTAGATACTGATGGACACATAAAAATATATAAAGTAAATAAGTAGCACAAATTCACTTGTGAAACTAATAAGGTTATTAGCTTGGTTGCGATTGTTTTAGAGGCTTAAAAGGAGTGCTTGTGCTGGCTTAAAATAGAGGTATTAATCTATATTTGGATATAAGTTTCTACAAAATAAAGTTATGAAGGATTTAGGAATCTTTATAGAAACTTAGATTGAGAAAATATTCGAAAATACAAGAAAAGATGTTTAGCCGATCTTTTTCCAAGTGGTTCTATGAGATAATTGGCAGCATTATGGAGGCTAAATGGTGGATGGTCTTGAATCTTCATCACAGTTTCAGTAGCATGTTGAATAAGGAACAAAGAAATAAGCGCGAAACGAATGTATGAAGCAATTTATAGACACCCAAATTCGAACAAGAAGTTGGAAGTGCACATTTTTGAGTGGATTGTTTCTAGGAAGCAGCCTACGCGGGTGAAATAAAGTGAGAAATGAGCCCTTAACACACAAGGTTACTAGTTGAAGTTCCACAAGTCCACAATGTGCATTCTAACTCACCATAAAATGTAGGCGGCACACAGGTGTTCCCAGGAGGTCAAAATGAGTTTCAGTATAGTAAACATTTGGGGACTGATTTGGTATTATTTAAACTACAATAGGGCTGACTTTGCACGTGTTTTGGGAGGTACAAAAAAATTAATTTGCCACATAATTACCAGAATTTACAATTCTTCAAACAACATACAAATCGTGAAAAAAAAAAACACATATTTTTAGCAAACATGAGGAGAGCAAGAGCTCTTGTTAGGTTTCTTTTATTAATTTAATTTTATTTTGTTTTTACTTATAAACGTCATTATTAATATTTTTTGTAACTTATGAGTCACTAAAGTCCTTTATTTCGGGGTTGAGGCTACAAGTATTGATTTTTTTTAACGTAGTTTAATAGTTGGTTTATGAGGTTTATATTATCAATTGTGCCTATGTTCTTATGCTTAGTATTCTAAGGATTAGATGCCTTTAGCTTAAATATATATTATCGCGTTTAACTCCGGAGATGATGAGGGAGATTAGAACATGGAATATAGTGAGTGGGATCCTTTGTTCATTAAAGATTGATTTGCAAATAGGATAGGGAAAATACAAGAAGATAGTTTAATGCACTAGATTTGATGGATCTATTCCCTCTCAATGATGTAGTTTTTTCATCAAGTGTAGTAGGTGGTTATAGGATCGAGAGACCAAATTCATATTATCAACCCCGTAATCAACAATCAAGATACATAACTAAACCAATGCATTACTTTAGTTAGCAAGGAAAGTTGAGTAGGTCTTAACCCGCGAATTCTCTAATGTATGATTGCACCCAAAGATCATATGTGATTAATTTTTATTTAGCTATTACTTAAAATTCACCATATATCTGTACTCCCCAATTAAAAAAATAGTAACTAGTTTATCCTAGTGAATAGTCAACTGACAAGTCCTTTGGATTCGACAACCAGGATCTCAAAAAGAGTCACTTTATTACTTGTAGGACCATGTATGCTTAAGTGTGAAAAACTCGCAACATGTTTTTGGCGTTGTTTCTGGGGACTTTGATGTTAGACATTTACTTTTGATTTGTTTAAGTAGTACATAGTTTATTTTTGTACTACATTTTCATTTATGGTTTCTTCCCTCTTCTTGATATTTCAAATCAGGATAAAGGTTGGTCAAATGGTGGACCTTCTTATAGTGTTTGTGAACTAAATCCCTAATTAATTATCTTGTTGTTCAAAGGAATGGGTCGTACACATCTTCCCAATTTATTAAACATAATATTTGTCATCTATGTGGTAGTTATGTCCATTAGAGTGAATGCCCTTATTTTCATCTCTTTTCTACCTTCCCCTATTATGATTAGTGTATTGTTTGTGATGTAGCTAGGAATAATGGAGCTAATGATGCATCCCATGAGACACACCTCATGGAATTGTTAAAGCAAAGAAGGGGGTCCAACAGAAGGTAAGTCACTAAACTACAGAGTTCCAAACTCTAAGATATAGGCTATGGCTAACACTTTGTCTAATTAACAGATTAGAGTCTTACAAAAAAACTTAAGTGGAACGCATGATAAAAGAAGAGACTAAGGAACTATTAGAATAAGCTCTCATAAAGTGTACATAGTAATCCAAAAGTGTCTAAGGGAACTTGAACAACAAATCAAATTTCAAGACTATCTCCGAAATGGTCTGTTATGACACGATTTTATGGATCATGATGGCACCTACTATACAACCAGTAGGAGAACCAAACCTCGTAGTCTGTAGCCAAAGTGGAGGAATACTATATTTAATGTGGAAGAATATCGAAATTCAAAATAAAATAATAGTTTTATGGAATTAATTAAGAAAGAAATAACCAACCAAATTCCAGTATCAGTGTCAAATAAACGCTAAGTAAAGAATGATGAAAACTCAAATAAATATAGTATCAATATGTCTACGAAATACAATGGAGATCACTAAAACATAAGTCTGAAGAAATGCAGTATGAAGCTGAAGCACCAAGCTCACCTTGAATTGCTGATGTAAATGAAATTCGAATGAACAACGATATGTGTATCATGAATGAGAAATTATACTCATACTACACTTGCACTTGTGCATATCCGAGTACAGGGTCCCGTTCGTGATAAAAAGATTGTTGTTCATTCAAATTTTATTTACATCAAAGATTCAGGGTGAGCTTGGCATTTCAGCTTGATCCTGCTTCTTTTTAGACTTATGTTTTAGTGATCTCCATTGTATTTCAGAGACATATTAATACTATATTTATTTCAGTTTTCATCATTCTGTACTTAGCAGTTTGTTTGACACTAATACAGGTTTTTCAGTGGTTGTTTTATTTTATTAATTTTTCAAAACTTTACTATTTTCATATGACTTTTTTATATTCTTCTGTATTTAATGTAGTAATCCTCTACTTGGGCTTCGTACTACGAGGTTTGGTTCTCCTAATGGAGGTAGGTACCATCATGATCCGTGAAATCAGGTCCTGACAGTATGAATCAATCTAACTCGATCCGTGGAGTATCGTAAAAAATCCGTACTCCATGGCCTCTCCTTAAAAGTCTCAAACTAACCAATAGGAGATCTACACTTCCTATCATACAATGCCCCCAAAAGGCGTCATCTGAATGCTCGAATGGTAGTAGTTTGTATAGGCAAACTCTGCGAGTAGTATGAATTGGTATTAATTTCCACCAAATTTAATAACACAAGCTCACAACATGTCCTCAAACACCTATATAGTACACTCAGACCGGCCATCAGTCTGAGGATGCAAGGTTGTAGTCATACCAAGTTGAGTACCTATCTCACGCTGTATGGTACTCCAAAAGTGTGAAGTAAAATGAGTAATAGAAATGGGGGTACTATACAACCGCACTATCTGAATAATGTAAACCTCTGCCAATTACTGAGCACTGTATCTTACCTTTACTAGAATGAAATGAGTAGACTAAGTCAAATGATCAATAATAACCCATATGGAGTCACAACCACCTGGAGTAGTAGGCAACTGAATAATAAAATCCATGGTTATAAGTTCCCACTTACACTGGGGTATACACATCCTCTAAGCCACACTTCCTAGCCTCTGGTTCTCAAACTTCACTTGTTGGCAGTTCAAGAACCTATCTGTGATATCCTTTTGTATACCACACCACCAATAATACTGACTTACTTCGTGATACATCTTCAGTTCCCCTGGATCAATTGAATATCTAGATATGTGGCCTTGTCTAAGATAAACCTCACTAAATCACCATACTATGGACGCAAATCCTTCCTATCCTCAAAATACCCTTAGAATATAATTTTATCGTATTGTCTTACCTAGAAGAAAATTATCACGGATGATCCTCAACTTAGCATCATTAAACTGAGTAGCGGATCAGCACTATCGATGAGGAACGGGCCTCTACACATGCAAGAACACCACCATATGCAACCTAACAAAAGTTGTTGGATATACTCTGAACCTCTATATCCAAAGGTCACTCATTAGCTCGAATACAAGCCAAACTACCCATGCTCGAGGACTTCCTACTAAGGGCATCCACAACCACATTGACATTTACCTAGTGATACAAGATAATGATGTCATAATTATTTAGCAACTCTAACCAATATCTTTTCCTCAAGTTAAGATCCTTCTGACTGAAATATATTGGAGACTCCTATGATTGGTGAACATCTCACAATGCACTTTATACATGTAATGCCTTAACACCTTCAAAGTAAATACCATCGCAGCCAACTCTAGATCATGAGTAAGGTAGTTCTTCTCATGAACCTTTAACTACCTCAAAGGATAGGCCACTACCTTATCCTCCTACATCAATACTCCACCCAAACCAACCCTAGAAGCGTCACAATATACGGTGAATCCTTTACCCTTCACAAGTAAAGTAAGAATACGAGTTGATATCAATAATGATTTGAGATTTTGTAAGTTCTTCTCGCACTCATTAGACCATTAAAAAGGAATAGTCTTCTAAGTCAGTCTAATCAATGGAGCAGTGATAGAAGAAAATCCCTGCATGAACCTCCTATAGTACCCGTCTAAGTTAAAAAAAAAACTCCAAATCTCAGTCAGTAAAGTGGGGGTCTCACCAAATCACGCACCCTGAAATCTTGACTAGATCAACCATAATACCCTTCTTGGACACCATGTTCCCTAAAAATGCAACCGAACTCAACTAAATTTCAAACTTAGAGAATTTAGCATACAACATCTTATCCCCAATAAAGTGCTAAACATGATATACATTAGTCTTAGAATAAACCAAGATGTCATCACTAAATACAATTACAAAAAAATCTAAGTATGGTCAAAATATATTGTTCATCAAATCCTTGAACATGGATGGGGCATTAGTAATCCCAAAACACATTACCAAAAACTCATAATGGTCATATATAGTCCGAAAATACCTATTCAAAATATCCAAAGGTCTAATCCTCAACATATGGTTTTGCATATCAATTATATCTTAGAGAAGATGGAGACCCCCTGGAGCTCATCAAACAAATCATTAATGCAATGAAAGGTATACTTGTTTTTCACTATAACCTTGTTCAATTATCTATATTTATAATGACTTTCATTGTTATTTATGATATATACGCAATATTTTGTATTTTAGAGATTTCAAGTAGTTTTCCCAAGTTATTTATGACTTGCTGGGACCGGTAGTCTGGTTCCTTGGTGGCTCGATTGAAAAATATCTCAAATTACTTATTTTAGGGCCTAAAATTAAGTACTTGTTGACTAAGGTCAACTTTCCTTCAAGACGAGCTCGAAATTAAATTCCAATAGTTCCAATAGTTCTATTAGTTCCATAAGTTTTGGATTTTTTATTTGCAATTTGTGCTCTTTTTGTGGATCTTAGTTAAGCTTAAGGCTAATTGGAGTTTGGGTGGTCTTTTGATGTTCGGGGTGTTAAAATGGATTTAAACACTTCCATCAGTTTCATAATGGTGAACTTAGCCTAGTTTGACCCTTGGTATACTCGATTCGAGTTGGTTTATGGAAAGTTGGAATTTAAGAATTTTGGCTAAGTCTTGGTTTGGGGGTTATTTTCACTCAAAAAAACTCCAATGTTCATTATGTTGATTCCGTTGAATCCAGAATATATTTTTCATATAAGATACCTATTTGGTTTGCCAAAATTAGACTCTGTTTTTTTCTGAACCCCTAGTTCAAATTCTAAAAGTGTTGTTTTGCTAGTGCATGCGCAAATCGATTTATCGATCAAAATATCAATTTATAGGTGACCAATAAATTAAAAATGTAGTCCATAAATCAAAACCTATCAATGTTTTCCAGAACCCGGCGGATGCCGATTTCTAGAATATTTCTATTCTCTACCATTCTGGAAAAGCAAACGTGGTGGCGGATGCCTTGAGCCAGAAGTCGGTCATTATAGGTAGCTTAGCAGCCTTGTTAGTTTTAGTGAGGGAAATTGGCGGTGTAGTTCAGTCGAAGGCTAGTTGGTTGGTTAGACTTAATCTATCAGACCTAGGAGAGTGTTAGCATGTGTTAAGGCCAGATCTTCCTTGTTAGATCAGATTCGGTTGCGGCAGTTTGAGGATAAGTATTTGGTTTCTATTCATGCTCAGGTGTTTATTGGAGAGGCCATAAGGGCTTTTATTTATTCAAATAAGATGCTCCAGGATGATGGTTATATTTGTGTACCACAGGTTGGTGATTTGGCATAGATCTTGCATAAGGCTCACAACTCTAGGTATTCTATTCATCCTCGTGCAACTAAGATGTACTGTAATTTGCACCAGTTGTATTAGTGGAGTGGGATAAAGAGGACATTATTGAGTATGTGTCTAAGTGTTTGAATTGTCAACAGGTTAAGTATGATCATCAACAACCAGGCGGTTTGATGCAAAGGCTTCCTATTCTGACTTAGAACCAGGAGCAGGTAACTATGGACTTTGTTTCTAGTTTGCCTCGGACTAGCAAAGGGCATGATATTATTTGGGTCATTGTTGACAGACTAAGTAAGTCAACGCACTTCATTCCCACTCACTCCTCATATAATGTTGAGCATTTGGCTCAAATCTATATTCATGAGGTAGTTCGATTGTATGGTGTTCCTGTATCCATTATTTCTGACAGAGGCACCCAGTTTACTTTTCAATTATAGAGATCCGTTCAGTGAAACATAGGTATCGAGGTTCATTTGAGTACTACATTTCATCCGTAGACCGATAGTCAGTCTGAGTATACCATTTAAGTGTTGGAGGATATGTTGAGGGCTTGTGTGATAGACTTTGGTGGTTTTTGGGATTAATACCTACCATTGGAAAAGTTTTCTTATAATAATAGCTATCCCTCAATCATTGAGTTGGAACCATTTGAGGTGGTGTAGGTCGCCTATTGGTTGTATGATTCTTTTGATCAGGTTCGATTGATTCAAGATAGATTGCGGGCAATACAGAGTAGGCAGCAGAGTTACACTAATCGCAGGCTTCATGCCATAGAGTTTGAAGTTAGTAATAGAGTCGTTCTAAGGGTTTTTCTTATGCATGGTACGATAAGGTTCGATAGGCCAGTCAAGCTTAGTCCCAGGTATATTGGACCATTTGAGATTTTGGATAGAGTTGATGATATTGCCTATCGGTTGGCCTTACCACTTATGCTTTTAGTCGTTCATTCGATATTTTATATTTTGATGTTGCGACGGTTTATTCCGAATGAGTCTCATGTCATTTGAGAGGATTCAGTGCAGTTGGATGAGAATTTGTCTTTTGTTGAGGAGACGGTAGCAGTGTTGGCTAAGGATGTTAGAAAGTTGAGATTTAGGGTGATTTCAGTAGCTAGGGTGTAGTGGAGGCACCGTCCAGTTAAGGAGGCTACTTGGGTTATTGAGAGTGAGATGCAAAATCAATATCCACAACTTTTTAATACATCAGGTACTTCTCTCCCTATTTATTTCCTAATTTTACTTGACTTTCGGGGATGAAAGTCCTTTTAATAGTGGATGTTGTAATGACCCTCATGGTCATTTATGATAAATACGTGATGTTTTGCATTCTATATTTTTCCAGTAGTTGTCCAAGTCATTTATGACTTGATGGGACCGGTAGTTCGGATCCCTGGGGGCTTGATTGAGAAATATCTCAAATTACCAATTTTAGAGCCTAAACTAAGTACTCGTTGACTTTAGTCAACTTTCTTTCAAGACGAGATCAGAATTAAATTTTGATAGTCCTATTAGCTCTATAATGCCCAATAAAGTCATGATTGACCTTAAGTTCATGTTTCAAAATTTTATTTGCAATTTGTGCTAATTTAGGAATTTTGGTTTAAGTTTAAGACCTAACTTGGAGCTTAAGTGGTATTTTAGTGTTCGGAGTGTCGGAACGGATTTCTAACGCTTCCATCACTTATGTAATGGTAACTTTAGGCTAGTTTGACCCTTGGTATGCTTCCCAAGGTGTCCATGCTCGATTTGAGTTAGTTTGTAGAAAGTTGGAATTTACTCACTTTGGCTAAGTCTTGGTTTGGGGGTCATTTTAGTTCAAACGACCTCCAATGTCCGTTTTGTCAATTTTGTTGAGTCCGTAATGTATTTTTCACATAAGATACATATTTAATTTTTCAAAATTGGACTCCGTTTCATTTCTGAACTCTTGGTTCAGATTTCTGAAAAGTGTTGTTTTGCTAGTGCATACACTGATCGACTTGTCGGTCAAACTAACGATTTATCAGTGAGTGATAAATTATTCATTTAGCCAATAAACCAGCATTTTTCAATATTTTCTAGATCCATGAGAATATCGATTTATCGGTCAAGTGACTGATAAATTAGTACCTACATGTGACTTCCCAACTTCAGGGGGGATGTCGATTTATCAATTCCAGCAATTGATGTATGGAACTTCAAAGTATTCAATTACTTAGAATTATTTAATAATACTTCATATATCAAGTAAATACTTCTAAGTAATTGCTGAAGCAACTGCTGAAGTTCCAGCAATTGATGTATGGAACTTCAATAGTTGTACAACGAAATTGATATTTTTTTAACAGTCATGTCTTTCTTTTTCTTTAACCCAAAACACCATGACCAATTCAAAAATACTACACAAAACAACAAATAGGCTTATTCTTCAAAGTACCATTCACTTCTAAAACACAAAACAACAAACAGAAATTCTTCTTCTTCTTTAAAGCACCATTCACAACTAAAACACAAAACAACATATAGGCTCTAAAAAGCACTATTTTCAACAACATACTAATTCTTTTAACATCCATGTTCTTCTTCTTCTTTAACAAAAATTTCTATTTTTTTCTTCTAAAACAAAGTACAAACTGTGAGATAAAAAAAGAGAAGTTTTACATGCATGTGAAAATCGAAAAAAACTCTAGTTTTGAGTATGAATAGCGAAAGAGACGACAAAGGGTTGTGGTTGCTGTGGAATTGTTGTGAAGTTGTTAAAAGTTGAAAAAACTTTAGTTTTGAGTATGAACAGCGATGAAGACAAAGACAACTACAATTTTGAGTTCATGGGGTAGTGAAGTTGTTGTGAAGTTGTTGGAGGATTTGAAACCCTAATTATAATTGCTGAGAAGTTGTTGAAGAAGTTCGAGAAGTTCTTCGGTTCTTATAGAATAGAGGAGAAGAAGTTGAAAACTAAAAAGTTTTAATGCGATGAATGAATGTGGCGGTTCAGGATAGAATAAACGTAAAAATTAAATATAATAAATTTACTTTTTGATTCAAAACCGTTTTGGACTTTTTTGTATTTTTATAAAATTTAAAAATTTTCAAGAAAAATATGTTGACCCCTAATTAACCTGAACACCAAATAATTAAATATTTGGAAACTTGAGTGATCAACTTTATCACCTTTTTAATTGAAAACTTAAGTGTCACCCGTCACTTAATCTTCTCCATTCTCTTGACATCTTAAATATAAGCTTTTCTAACTAATACAATATTCTCTCACAAAGCACTGTATACTCCCCTTACTGAGTTTTTTTTTATGCAGCCCTCAATGAGTTAATACCTTTATGAGATTTGATCCCCTTAATAATTATATGCTCATTTTGTTAGTTTAAAAGTTACATATTTTCAGATAGAGAATTTTCTTCACGTTTTCTTTTTGTTAGTATAGTGCTATATATTTATGTGGGGCTCATTTGTTATTTTTTATGTAGGGATTTTTTAAAAAATTATTATCATTATTATTATTTAAAATTATTATTATTATTTTATTATTATTGTTATTGTTATTATTATCATCAAGAATCAAGGGATATACCTTTTTTTTTTTCATTGTGATATCTAATTCAACAGCTTTATTTTTTTGTTATTTCAATTTAATCCTTACATAATTCTCTATTATTCGTGTTTACTAACAATGATTGCTTTAATATAAATAAGTTATTATTTTAATTTAAAATATAGTTAATAGTTTCTTCTTTATTTTGTCTCCAATACATAATCGAAGGAAATTAGCATAGTAAAATTAATAATATATTAAATTGAGATAAAGAATAATAAGAATAATTTAACTAAATTTTTAAAATTATTTCTAAAATATTATAAAAAAGTAAGATGACAAATAAAATAAATAGGATGGCATACTTGCAGTTAAAGAAACTAGAATCGATTACTAAGATTTTAAAATAGTAGCTCGTCATTTAAATAGATAATCAGATTTTTACTTTATTTTATTTCAAAAATGTTAATTTAAATACTAAAATAACTTAAGTTTGATTTAATTTTAAAATTTTCGAATTAAATTTTGAAGAAAAAGTAAGTGTATTTGTATTCCAGTTACATATATTGATATATAGTATCTTTTCAGTTTAAAATTAATCAAATATAATTTAATTAATTACAGTACATTATAAACTTTTTATTTAAGTTATCGATTAAGGCTTGATATTATTGTTCTTTTTTTCTAAATAAGATGGGAAAAAATAAAATTTAACCAAGTTTTTTTCTTTAGAAACGTTAATAAATTTCGTAAAAGTATTATAATTGAAGAAATTAAGTAGTCATAAATGTTGTATTTGTAGCAGAAGTTAATAAAATAAAATTTTAAGCACAAAAATAAAATATTACATTGAACATATTTTGATACATAATTTATTAGATATTAGATAAATAAATGAATTTAAGTGATTTATTATACAAAACTGATGGTTAAAATGATAATTTGTAGTTGTAACTTAGAAAATTGCATGATCAATTAACATTGATTTAAAAAATTTTGAAATAAAATAAATATAAACTATATATAGACCAAGAAATAAGTTTGATATACAATTATATATCATATACCTAAAAAGGTCCATACAGAATTCGAAATTTAATTCTAAACCAAAAACTTAAAAACGCAATTACGATTTGAATGTATATATTATCTTTAAATATAAAACATACTTATTAACTATATATCATTCTACATGAAAAAAATTAATAAATATTATTTCATGCAAATAATTTATCTGTTATAAATAAGATATACTAGATTTGTCTTTGCTTCTCAGCTCTAATTCTACTTATAAGCAACAAATTAAAAATATTAGTCTTCAATATAGTATTACATAATGGCTAAAAATTACTATATAATTCACTTCAATCTAATAATTAGATTATCTCTCAATACTAATAATTTTATAAGATATAAAATAGTAAAAAGTAAATTAAATGCTAGATTTCAAGTGTAACAAAATTTTTAAAAAATAATTGTTCCCCTCATTGTTGTCGATGATACTTGAAATAATTTTTGAATTAAATTATTTTATCAAAATACTTTACTTTTGTTAAAGTTTTGATTGGACAAACAAAATATAAATCAAAATGCTATGGTGGTACTTTTCTGAACAACTTTTAAGATTTTTTAATTAGACAAAATAATAATAAAAATTTAAAAAAATTATATGAAGATAATTTTAAAGTATATAATCTGTTACATTAGACTTGTGCCACTGACCTTAAATTATCTAGCATATATATTATTACAAATTTATCCTCTTTTGAAAATAATTAGGACATACTCAGATTAAAAATTCATGTTTTAAGTATATGTAAAAGTTGTCTTAAATCTCAAACATGTATGTGTGTTTGAACGTGCTTTGTCGAAAAAGTCTTTTTTTCCTTCGAATTTCAACAATTCAACATTTATATCTACCCCAATTAAGACTAATTTTCCATTTGATATGTTATACATAGTCACGACAAAGAATTTTTTATCAGGTACTTATAAATTTATAAAAAAAAAACAAAATTAATTAAATAGATTAGGTTATGGTATGGTATGTGTTTTCGCTTTCTTTAGTCCAAGTGATTTTTGGAGGGATATATTCTACCAATAGACCCCCAAATTACACACTTTATTACTCAAGGGTACCTCCCCCTTGTTACCACTCTTCTTATTGGCTTTAATTAAGGGCTCATTTTTACCTCTTGGGGACCCCTTTTTAAAATCATTTGATCTAGTGGGGCTTAGTATCTTTAGGAATACTCGATTTATCGGGTGGATATTGACTTTTTTATGGTAAAATTGATTATTTTTTGTTGGGGACGTTCATTTTTAATTATCCTGTTAGTGATGAGTTTGATCTCTTGAACCCCTTATTATCATGGCCAGCCTATGGGTACATTGCCGTCCTGGGTTTTTCAACACTTACATACCACAATGATAGCACCAACGTACCGCCTATCACCAACATATTAAAGAAGGCCAACGACCAATTGCTCGCTTCAGAACTTCAACTTATTATGGTGATAGAAAGACCATTAAGGATTTTTGATAATAAGAGTAGTCGAGGATTCCGAGAGTCATTTTCCCTATAAGGGCCAGGGCTTTCTCTCATAATAATCTTATTTTCATTAGTATAAGCCTGAACGGCGAGTTCAGTCACACCTGTAGGTCTGCTACTTCAAAGGCATCGCCTCACTTAGATTGCCGGGGTTGGAGCTTCTTCGACCTCTAGTCATGATGCTCCTCCCTTACGTTGGGCTTCCGATGGTTTCCTATGCTAGTGAATCAGATCTTTGGCTTTGCCGTCTTACTATTCGGCCATCTATTTATTAACTCAATCTATTTTCACAAGCTAAAATTCAACACACCTGCTACTTTAACAGCCCTGGCGGTACCTTTAAGTTCTTGAAGGTCGTTGTTTTGAACAGAATCCTCTGTCACGATCTCCCACCAAACAAACTGACCACTATACCAACTCTACCTAATTCCTATATGTAAAATATGCGAAGTCATTATCAGTGTCAACTGCCATATAATTTGTTTTCTAGTCTTCGTGCCTTCCACATCCTTTTTTACAATGTTTAGAGAGTCATCTAGCAAGATTACTATGTGATCAACCTTTTAAAATCAAGAACCTTTTCTTTCTTCTCATTTCACTGGGATTGCAAAAGGATGGACAATCAAAGGTATGAAATGAGCATTGTCTTGATCGTATTCACGGTGATCAGGGCAGGGGTATTTGCTCAAGAAATCAGTGACTGTACGACCGTGTTGATTAGCATGTCCCCTTGCCTAAACTACGTCACAGACAGCTCCTCGCCACTATTCTCAGGTTACTGCACGCAACTTAGCATGGCGGTTGATGAAAAGCCCGAGTGCTTGTGCCAGGTCCTGAATGGGGGTGACTCCACCCTGGGACTGGGACTGGGACTCAACATTGACCAGACACAGGCTTTGGCCCTTGCTTCCACTTGCAAAGTTCAGACTCCACCTGTTAGCCGCTGCAACGGTAAGACAACAATAATCAATGTAAAATCCCCACATAAAGCTTGTTAACACAAAAAACATATGATCCTTGAGGATTTTAGAGTTTGATAGCCAACCCCTCAAAGAAGGGCAAGTCAATCTTCCCCAATATTGCTCTCTAAGGTAAATGTTGGTACTACGTACACTCAATCTTCCCAGACCCAATTTTGTTGGACTACACTAGGTATGTCATACAGCTCTCTAAGAACAGTTGGTGAAAGGGTTCACCAATTGGCTCTCCTTTTGGAGCACTAAATTCTCTATGCACAATCTATACCAGTTTCCTGTATATTCTTCCACTTTCAGAAAAACTAAATTTTACAACTGCTAGACCTCAATCTCAATAATCCTCAATATCATATTTGCTCCTTTTGGATATATAATATACAAATTAATTTGTGTTTTATAACAATGGTATCAACTATGACAGGACGTGGGTCTGCATCACGAGGTTCAAATGATGCAACTTCAACCAACATGGCAGCTCCTCTTTCCTTATTCTTTCTCTTTATTGCTTCTTATGCTTCAATAATCAACGTGGCCTAACTTTGTCACCTACAGTAGACTTTCAATTTACCGTATTTTAATTAGCCAGTTTGCTCTCTTACTTAACAAACATTTGCTCATTTCAGCAGTCAGTTTTCCATCAGGCTAATTTGCCATTGTATTGTGCATGCTTTTCTCAATCATTTTTGTTAATGCATGTTTCCAGTCCCATGTAATACTCTTTCTTTTTTGTATGTCCAAAAAGAATGATACTTGTCTATTATAAAAAAAAATATTATATACTTTCTAACTAACCTTCTGAGTGTTGCTTTTTTGTCCTGGGAGAGGGCAAGGAGGAGAATAAGCGTTATAATTGGTAGCATTTGTATTCAAGCACTAATAAATTAACAGAAGATCGGAATTATAACAGAAAGTGTAGCTATCAGCTGCTTGCCATCAAGAAAAGAATTTGCGCGCACAAAAAAATAAAAAGATGATCCACATCCAAAGAAGCTAAGCAATTAATTAGCCTCCAAAAAAGGGTATATATGTACATAGAATCACGTTCAGAACAAAGTGGGCATCCCACAACACAAGACCTCGTAAAAAAGGACGATATTCATACAAGGGGACAGTATTTATCTTTATTGATGACATTGGCAAGTTTGTTAGGGTACTACTTTTGGATTTTGTCGAGTCTCCTGGTTGTCCAGTTCTGTCAGATACGATTGTCATCTAATTTCACCTGGTGCAACACACAACAATATATTATGTTCCCTGAAACAATTAAGTGTTGCATAATATATACTTGACTTGACTATGAAGTAATACTACAAAAAGGAAAACAAAGAAAATAACCATGGATCAGATAATGCAGCATCATTCATGAATATACGAAAAGGTTGAAAAAATTCCATGTGCCAAACTCCTACAGAATAAACTCTGTCAGTTAGCACTACCAAAATTCCTTGACACTGGAATTAGCACCAACATGATACAATGCAAGCTTCTTTGTTAGGCTTGACTATAAAGGGTAAAAGCAATATTTTTTAAAGTGAAAAGTACAAAAGAGCAACAACACTGACGAGGCTTAAGCAAGAAGTGCAACACACAATTCACAACATAAAAAATATACCAAATATATTAGCAGTATAATGATCAAACTGCAACTAAAGTAACTCATTTTAGTATCCTATACACAAACGGCATTAATCCAACTCCTCAAAGTTAATATTCAATGAATTGGCCGCTTCTTATCGGGATCACTTTGTGCATCATAGAGCAATAGTTAAAAACCTTAGGTCCCTGAATTTATATTGAGAAAATTCATGAAACAAATTTACTGAAAACCCAATAATTTGCCTTTTTAAATTCAAAATTTATAAATTCAAAATCCTAACTCCACCTTAGTGCATCATAATGTGAAGCACGCATTCTATGAAGTGAATGACTTTTAAACAGTTTAGGTAAAAC
Source organism: Withania somnifera (assembly GCA_039654485.1). NCBI lineage: Eukaryota > Viridiplantae > Streptophyta > Magnoliopsida > Solanales > Solanaceae > Withania > Withania somnifera. The sequence goes on from JBDJHY010000097.1 coordinate 6,705,791, forward strand.
GGAAAAGGATCTAAATTACCCTTCAATTATTAAAAATGGTACAAATATACCATCTTTTACTTTGGGCTCTAAAAAGTTCTTTCCATCCACCTTTGACCCTATTTACCCTTTTCCTCAACAGATTTTTATCAGAAAATTATTAAAAATTTTCTTTCATACGTGGCAGATTTTCATTAGTTAAATTTTAATAAATTAAAAATTTATTAATCAATAATTTCAACCCGGCTCCCACTTACACCAGCTACCCGACCCATAATCCTAATAATTAGAGGAGCAAAATTCAACATTCTAAGCTGATAAATCTTTTTCACAAACTCACAAGTGTCCGACCAAAGTTTATTAACATATAATCTAATTGCAGCATTCACATATTTTTTTTTAATTCTTAACTATATTAAAAAATAAACCTCTCCAAACTATGAAAGAATAATAGATTTAGAGTTGTATGAAGAAAAAGGTAAAACACACATCATCTTCGGACTTTTGCAGAAAGATATTTTGCAATTAAAATATCATAAATCAATAAAAACTAGTTCTAAAAAGGGAAAAATAATGCATAATATACTGATCGAAAAATATACTTTGATCCTAATGGAAGGAAAACAAGGTAAACTGCTCTGGTCAAATTTACTTCAAGTTTCTTAATTAAATATTTATTTTAATTGAGCGTGTAAAAATATTAGACAAAGAAAGCTATTAAAAAAATAGAAATTAGAGATTGAAAAGACTGAGGAACTATTGATTTAGAAGAAGAGAATGGAAGAAAATTCATTTGGTTTAGAATGTGGGATTTGTGTCCTTTATTTATTAGGATTATGCATCGGGTTTATCTTGGGTCATGTATAAGTGGGATATGGGTTGAAACTATTGATTAATAAATTTTTAATTAATTAAAATTCTAGCTAATGAAAAGCTACTACATATTAAATAAAAAATTTAATAATTTAAAAAAAATAATTGTTAAGGAAAAGGGTAAAATAGGGCCCAAAGCGGATGAAAATTAGAGCCCAAAAATGAAAAGAGGTATATTTGTACCATTTTTAATACTTAAAAGGGTAATTTAGGCTATTTCCTAAATATCTTCAATCTACACTAGGTAAAAGGGTGAATAAAGGGAGAAAAATATCCCAAATACATTCAATCTCATTTGGACATGAAAAGGAATCGAATTTCATGCTTCCTTTATCCTTGGAACTATGGCTATGACCCATCCTTTATGCAAGGGACTCCCTATCCTTGATGTATATTTAGTAAATATTAAACAAAAACAGGGATTGCATTCCAGCTTACAAACTTGTCTATGTTTCCTGCCCCCAAAATTTTTTTTTAAAAAAAAATAAGAAGCTGAAAAAAAGGCTTCTTCTTGCCTGCAAATGACATAAATGTGGGGGTTCCAGTTCTCAAATCCTACTTTGCCAAATCATTCAATTTGAGTAGTCTGGCAAAGCATTACCCCTCAACTTAAAAGAAGCAATTCAAAAGATAAACATAATATTGAAGAGATTCCATCAATTTGCAGCATTCTTAGCTCCCGCTTTTCTTCTTTAGATGAAAAATGGACCATATTCTTATTTTATGAGAAATAAAAAAATGGATTATATACATCTTAACTCAGGAATAAATCAAATAAGAAATAAAACCCACCAACTACCCTCCCACTCCCACCCCCACCCTCTAAACACCCAATGGACTAACTACTAAGTGTAGAAAGACTACTGTTAATTCTATTTCCTACATATCAGGGATGTGGCATGTATTCCCAACTATCAACTGAATGTATCTACGACATCCATCTTTGATGTGCCTTGATTTATGATATAAAACAACCGTTATTACCAAAAATATTTTTTAAAAAAACTTGTATCAGTGAAGGATAAATTGATAATTAACTAAATAATATTATTAAAAAAAAATAGGAGTGGGTCGAGCCCACCTCTTATTCTGATTTACGTTAACGCTCGTTAATGAATGAGTAAGAATATTAGGGCAACTGGTTTTTTATATTTTTGGTAGAAAAGAAGCAATACATTGAAAAAAAATTGAGTTCAAGGATGGTGAAGAGGAATCTCCTAGGCCACTGTTTCAGGTTACCAAAACTCCATGTATTTAGCATTAAATTTTGTTACAGTGATATATGTGTGTGTAGTTGATGGAATTTGCAGGAAAAAATGAAAATTTTCATCTCTATCTTTACAATGATTAGGCCAGACTGAAGGATAAAAATGATGTGGCAATGATTAGAGGTCAGTAGAATTGTGCATGAAACATGAGATTAAAAATTATGCCATGGAAAAGAACCGATAACAAGAGGACACAATGACTACCTGCTAATTGGAATAATAATTAGAGGAATATCTAACTCATAATGATTTGATGATAGTTGAGGAGTAATCATTAGTCAATGATGATGCTAGAAAATTTTAAATAATTGGAACTTAAACCACTGATGGCCATGCGGAAGTTTAGATTTTCATCTAAATATATCCTATGCAATGCAGTGTTAATTTATTAGATAGATGATTTATTAATTAAGTTTGGTCACTGATGTTAATACTTTGTATTTTTAATTCATGATTTAAGATATGAGATATTAAGGTTTAGTTTAAACTATAAAAGTTAGGAATATTGAGACTTGATCCCGACAAACGTAATGCTATTGTTAATTAATATTTTTTTTTATTGATTGAAACTATTGGGGGCTATTTGGTTGGTGTTCTATGCATTGCAATGTTGGGGGACTTGTAGTTAGCGAGTTAGATGAGACTTAAAGCTTTGGTGCTTGCTTTTTAAATTTACTTATAAAAATGTATTTTTATGTTTGGTTCAAGTGTTGGAACAAGCGTGTGCTTGGCAGAATTAGTATTTGTAACTAGTCACGATGATGTTATATTCTGTGAAGCATATTGAGAATTATTTAATGATGATACGTGATGTGATGTTGGAGCGTTGAATATCCTTCGTTCGTTGCCAAAGTATAGTTACTATGGGCATACATAACTGTCGTAATATGCTAGGGACATACTTATGTTGCCGTAATATGCTAAGGACTTTGTGCTATCCTAATTACTTTTGGGCATTATATATGCTGTCATAGAGGAGTGGTAGGTCGATCTTCTTCACTGCCTTGTATGACAAGTCGTGAGAGTTGGTTGAGTTGAAATACATACTGACGTTTCGAACATTTATTTAGATCTTATTGAGCATTATGTTATAAGATATATTTATTTTTGTAAGCATACCATTTGTGTTTGTTGTGCTTAATATTTTTTAACATTTGTTCCTAGAGTATTAAAATGGCGAGTCGAAAATCTTACAGGGTTATATTTATATATACATCACTCCTTACTAGCATATGCCTACGAAGATGTTGTTGCTTAAAGTAAGACTAGTGGTGACGAATTCTTTGCGTAGATGCTACTACTGAGGTGCGTCTTTGCCTTGTTCGTGAATGCTAGCATTTCAATTATATCTATTTTTATCATTTTCTTGAGTTTACATGCCTAACAATTGAACTATTGAACTTATGTAATTCTATTAGATACTCCATGATCTTAGAGTGGAATTTAGGCTAAAGAATTTAGTTCACGATTGTTGAATTAATAGATTGATCATAAATTTTCATTGGATTATTACTCTCTACTTATTAATTAATATTAATCCATTGAGAGTTCCACATCTTTTATTTTAATGCTTATTGATGTGGTACAGTTTTTGAAAAACTGGTTCACTGACAGGTTAAGTTTGCATGTGTGAGTCACGTGTAGGAGTTATTTTGGAATGTGATAAGTTTTAAACTCGAGTTCACAATAAACTAAAAGGTGTGTACAGTATGGAAGAAAACATTATTTTTTCATATTTATTTGGTTACAACAATTGAAAAATATTTTTTTTAAGAAAATAATTTATTAAAAAAAATAAATAAATAACTTTCATGATAAAAGTAAGAAAAACAACTCGCAATGTCTCCTTCAATTTTCACCTAACCCCCAAAACTTCACATCCACCACACATTTCCACCACCTCCCACCCATCACCCCTCAACCACACCAACCAACCTTTACCCCACCACCCCCAAAAAAATTACTTTTTTCTTTAAAAATTAGTTTTTTTTCTTACCTCATTCCATTCCCGACCACCACCCTTCCCCACCAAAAAGAATTATATTTTATTTTTATTTTTTCATCTAAATCTTTTTCATACCCCACCCATCCCCTAAACTTTTTTATATAAAAAAATCCTACCCCATTCCCTAGCTCCCCTCCCCCCCACATTCCCTGCCTTCCCCCTCCCATCCCAATATCCATTATTCTATTCCTATCATTCTTATTATTTTCTATTAGATATATACAAATAAATGCTTTTAGGTCAAAATCTCTACTTCAAATACAAGAAAATGAGTAAAAAATAACTTGTTTTCCTAGAACATTTTCCTCCATACCGAACACACCCTAAAACCCACTAGGGATGCAAACAAAACTTGAACTACAGTATTATGGTGCTATTAGAACTCGTGAACAAGCAACGATCCATCTAGCGCCAGTAAGAATTTATGCTTACTTGTTTGATATGTAAAACTGATATCTTTTTAAAATGTTCAAGAGTTTATGAGATAGATAGTATAACACCACAAAGTGCCGAAGAGGAGAGCTAAAGAAAGAGCCTTTCACTTCAATGAAATGTTAAAATAGCTTGCAGCAGAGCCTCCAATTTATGCATGAGAGGTGAGATAATTAAAGAAGAAAATACCATCTCCGTCCGTTTCCACACTCAAAACAACACAACTCTACTCATACCAACAATGGGTGGAACCTACGCGAACCTAGTCAAATACAAGTGGGAGAAATTCAACATCCAGCGTTTAAAAAAAAAAAAAAAAACCATATTTCTACAAATTTGAACAGAAAATGTGTTATTCTCATGAGCTTAACCTTACAATCCACGATAGGCTCTCATTGGCAACACTCTCTGTAAGCGGTGTCCAAGATAAATAAATCTTGAAACAAAGTCTCACCCATTGAGACTTTAATATGACTTACCAATAAATCAAAATGATGTTTCCACTTCCCATGAAATAACTCTTTTAGATGCCGAAAACTACAACCACTTATAAGTCTCCAAACTAGGAAGGGTCTAGCTATATGCATCATCTATATCCATTCTGCTTTGCTTAAAAAGTAACTTTTGTATTTATCTTAGGTAACTAGGAAACAATAGTCAGTTCAGATGACATGAGGCTAAAGTTAGTTTTGGACCTGAATGAGTTCAGCACGGGGCACAAGGTTAAGTTGGATAAGCAACGATCAGACAGTTATTTCCTACTATACAAAAATGATTGCGAGACACGAAGTTTCAGACACCCTTATATTACTAATAAAACAAGGTCAGCTATCCAAAATCAGCATAACTACAAAAGAGTTCCATCACATTTTACAGCCAAAAACCTCCTTGCAATGACACCCACCATCAACCAGCCAAATAAATAGCAAAATTTAGGAGGAGGAGAGTTGCTATGCATGTAGCTTATCAAGTTTGTAAATTGTTGCATCCTCTTGAACCTATTTAATGAAGATATTTAGTAGATAAAAAAAGAGCTTCTGAAGTTTGAGAAATCAGGATAATCAAGCCACTGTTGCAACCATAAAGACAGTCACAAAGGGAAATACATCTTATAGCAATTTTTCTACCTAGAGATTCAACATGCATCAATGTGACCGAGACCGCATAAATTCTTCAAGTTTGTCCCACACCTCAAGTGCTGCAGCTCTGTCCTGGTGACGTTTGTTTTTACTTATCTGCAAATTCCATTTGCAATAGCATTCATAAGATATAATAACCAATAACAAAAATAACCCAATGTAGTTCCACAAGTCCATATGGGGACAGCGGGGTGTATGCAAACCTTAGCCCAACCTTTGTGGATTAGAGAGGTGGTTTCTGGTAACCCCTCAGCTCCATAGAAGTGATATTCAAAACAGGATTGAAAAATACATTAATAAAAGAGGCTATGGTGAAAATATTGAAGGAAAGAATCATACTGACAGTAAAATAATAAAGATACCAAAAGTAAAGGAAACAATAGTACTACTAAAATTGAAGAATAAGATGATGATAGAATAATATGATAGGTAGAAGAGGGAGCAAATTAGTAAGACATAATACGCATACAGAACTAAAAGCTAATTGACGTCATCTGTGTAAACGTTGAAAGTTCTACAGATTTTAAAGATGAGGGCTAAATGCACAATCGTTAATGTGCTAACCGAAATAATCTTGACATTCCATTGCTTCACGGTCTTCGCCGACTCCACGCTGTCATCCTCAAAACGCAAGAAGAATCCTACAACTGTGAATAAAAAAGAAAAAAAAAAGAGCATAGATAACTTCAGATTCTAACTGGTAATTGATCCCAAAAAGGTCACTACTTTTCTAGTCAACAACAGACAAAGATTATTCCGATCCATTTAGGAACTAGTATTGCAAGAGGTTACCGTCATTTCACAAACAATTCATCAAAATTCAAGCTAAACATAATCATTCAAAACTTACTCCTGTTAAAGATCTCAACGTGATCCTTAAAAGGCCAATCTTTGAACTGCCATTCTTTCCCCAACACAAAAACTGCCACCACACGATCCCAATCCTCCGGCTTCAGGGCAGAAGGCTTATCCCTTACCTCATATGCTGTAACTACCCTATCCCTACTAAACTTCTTCTGTACTGTTATACAATCCGGTTTTGACCCTTTCATCTGCTTCAATTTCAAATCAGTTGGTATAAACACCCCATCCTCCAAAAACTCCTTCACATTATAAATAGTGATCAGAGTCGAAAATGCACTAGGAACCAAAATGATTGGAACACCTTCCCCTATCTTACTCCCCTTCAAATGCATTTTCGCTTTCGGCCCTCCGTCATACCCTAACTCATCACCCCCCCCAAACCCTCCTCTCTCTATCCTAGTCTTTGCAACCAACCCATCTTTCCTCTGCAATGACTCCGCCCTCTGCCGCTCCTCATCCCTCCGCAAAGCCGCCGTAAAAACACTATAGAAATCCCGATTCTTACAAAGCAAAATCGATTCTCTATCCTTCAATGGCTTCTCCACGGCTTTAATCAACTCAATAGGGTTTTGATTCTGATCTTCCAAAACCCTAACCTTACCCAGCCCATTCGCTTCATTACCTGTAACTGACGCATCATTGGGTTGAGGAAATTTGAGAAACTCGATGGAGTCGGAGGACGCGGTTTTTCCGGTGAGATAATCGAGGAGGGGTTTACGATCAGGGAGAGTGACGGCAGGAATACGAAGCGAGCGAGACTGCTGGATGTAATCGGTGTGTTTGAGGTGGTGATTGGTGATGAAGTTGATTAGGGTTTCTAGAGTGTACCGATTGGCTTGAACATGTTTGGAGCGATAAGCGGTTTCGATAGTGCAAGGGAAAGAGTAGTCATTGCTGAAACGGTAGTCGTCGCCGATGCGGACAATTTTGTGGAGCTCGTTGCGGATGGTGTACTCGCGGAGCAGTGTGAGAGGATCCATGGAAGATTGATGGCTGTTAGGGATTTGGAAATTGTGCTAAGTAGACTGTGTGTTGGATTAGTTCATAGCGGAGTCGGAGTGCTGACTGTAGGCAAAACTTGTGTTGGATTATGTTTTTGATTATTCAGTTTTCTTTTACAACTTGTTTGACAAAGCCTTTCTATTACAGTATTGTATTTACTTATGTTCAAAGCAAAGCTGATCATTTTATGTTCCCAACCATTCTTTTTCTAAGCGTCTTTAAGGATGACATTGCCATTGTTGGTAATAATAATATTAGTCACTTTCTAAAGGAAATTTGCCTATGTTGTTGAATATTTACTATCTTGGTAATTGCTATATTTTTTTTCCTAAGGTTCTCTTCTCCTTTGTACATGAATTTGTTGTATTTGAGTCAATGATTTATTAAAAACAAACTCTCTCCCTCTCTAAAATAATGATAGAAAGTCTACTTACACAGAGCCTCAAACCTCAATGTAGAATTTTACTTGATATATTATTGTTGTTGAATATTTAAAAGAAATATCATTGATAAATAAAGTTTGATCAAATGGTTGAACATCTCGTAATAAGGTGATATAAAAAGGATTCATCATTTCACAAATTAAATATATTTTTAAAATATTTGAATGAATTAATATTATTGAATTTGCAAACATTGTGATGCTCTTGTGGGTCTAAGCATTGAGGTTGTTACAAGGCAAGGAAACTAGGGTACCAAATAAGAGTATGAAAAATCGATTGGGAAGCTTATTCACAACTACACTAATTTATATCTCATGCATTGCTAGTACAATTAGTCAATCTCTTCAAACTCCTTGTGACAATCAATAGGATGAAGGTGCACACCTTAAGATATATCAAGGGCTCTTCACAACAAGATATATCAGGCTAATTCACAAACTTTTACCATAATCGAAAAGATTCATGTCCATTTCAATTTAAAGTGACAAAGAAAATATTTTTGTCGAAGCCCTATTTATTAGATGGAGTAGATCACTAAGATTTCGCGATTCGTTGTCGAAATTATTTAAATTCCAAAAGCATTCTCAGTATTATGCCTTGACAAAGACTCGAACCTCCACACTCTTTAGTATAAGATTTCTGGTCTTGTTGGCCTGTGAAAGAGCGAAGAAAAATTAAAAGTCACTCAAGGCTCCCCTTCCTTAAATGGGTTCACACGTGACAATGGTATCTGTTTTTAATACAAGGAAACGGTAATAGAATAAAATGGCATTTGAGGCTAGCTTGAGATGATCCTATTCTCAGTCTCCAGTGGCGAGCTTGAAGCATGACTTCAAGACCTCGAGGCAGAGGAAAGGCATGTTGCGAAGATATTTACATGATTACTCGTAAAACAAAGGGCCATACAATTATCTTTTCTAACTATAAATAATAAATAACAAAGAAAAGAAACATATATCTTATATATATATCCAGAAGTAAATTTTTATAGGAGTATTGGTAAATGACCCATTCCGTAGTTAAGTTCTGGTTTTGAACCTAAGTTTTCTAATAAATAAACCTAAGTCGAGAGCTAGAGAAATCGTAGGATAGGTTAGTCTTGATTAGAATTTAGTTATGTGCGTCTTAAGAGCGACTGTGATTTAGTGGATTAGAATTTATTGGTTTAATGTTGAATTATGGATAGTAGACGAACTAGCTAGTTATAACACTGTTTAGAATGAATTTTGATTGTCTAGAATTTCAGTTATGCGAGTTGCCACAATAGGCTTGAACTGTGCTGTCCGAAATTTAGATTGTGTTGTGTTTCGAGGAAAGCTTCAGATTTAAGAGGAGTCAGATGTACGTGATTTCCATAACGATACCATGGTCGTTGTAGTGGACCTGCCATAGTGGGTAGGGGGACCACTATGATGGTAGTATAAATTTATCTAGGGGCGTTGTAGCACGCCAGTGACCGATGTAGCGGGCATCGAGTGGTTATAGCATCAATGTGTAGCTATTTTGGAACTTAAATTGTATTTTTGAGTTTATTTCCCATAAAGTCAAGTGCAGAGGCTTAGAACGGCTCCTAGGGTGATTTTACAAGGATTCAAGTGTCTTTCCTCACTAAGGTAAGCCTCGTGATTGTAACACCCCGTATTCGGCAATATACTAGTTCTACCTATATATGATTTCACGTGGTCTTGTGGTATTGGTAAGGGACTCAATTTCTTATACAATGAGTGTTGATGAAGATGGTTTGAGGGGACTGTCCGTATATCTAATTTGATGCAATCAAGTTAACGTCAATTTTGAAAGTATTTAAACTCGGGATAGAAAGGTGGTATTTGAGTCTAAAGTTTAAGATGATCAAGTGTATATATGTTTTAAGTTAAATTAAAGAGAGCACGACTTAATAAAATGGAATAAAAATTTGAGGTGCTTACTTGACTTAATCAAGCTAGCAGGTGAGTCACCTACTTGCTTAACTGAAATAGGTTAACTAGGCGTGTAATGGACCAAATTTCAGTCTATGTTATTAAGCTCAATTGAGGACTAGACTAAGTGACATAAAAAGGGAAAGGAATAGGCAACCCAATACTCAAATTCTGCCCCCAAAAACACCCAATGGTTAAAGGCCCATTCTAAACATTAACAAAGAAAGTGGGTGTATCACCTACTTGACCTTTGGAGCAGCCTAAAAGGGGCAAGTAGGTGCATCACCTACTTGCAAAAAAATTGACTAATTTATAGCTGAAAATGGGGCTAAAGAGTCGGTCTAAAAGGGGGAGTTTAAGACCAATGGGATATGTTACTTTTCACTAAAAAAAAATCAGAATTCTCTTAAGCTCTCTCCGTTTATCTTAAAAGCCTAGAACATTAGCCCCAAGTTTTTTCTAGGATTCTTGAGAAAACTCACACCGTTGCAAGTAAATTTAAGGTAAGGTACTTATGGTTTTATCTTTATTATTTCATAAAAAGTTAGAAAATCATGTTGGTTAGGCTGGAACTTATAGACTATTTTTCTTTCATGGTGGCTTCCCCATATTTTTTGATTATTAAAGGGGAATTATGCCTTTTTGTTGGTTAAATTTGAAGGATAATTCAAGCTCTTGAAAAGAGTACAAGATTGGAGTTTAATTTTATAAATTAGGTAAGGTTGTTGGCTATTTTTTCTCCTCCTTATATACAAGTTTGAAAGGAGAATTTTATATGTGTTTTGTTAAGAGCTCATAGAATGATGAGTTCAGTATCATGTTGCTATGATGAATGAAGTTTTTTACTATTTTGGGGGTTGTCTTATGCATGTTAAATAGGGAAAGCTTAGCTGGTAGTGACACGTAAAAGGAGAGTGTAACTATTCATCACTTAACTTAATATTGTGTAAGCTTGCTGCCCATTTCACATTATATACTATTTTTTGTGAATTATGGAACCAAAAAA
>JBDJHY010000097.1:6840908-6859108 GCA_039654485.1 Withania somnifera
ATGGCCCAAGCGAAGTGGGCCCAATAGCAGAGGCCCACTTAAATAACGGTAATAATGTTAATAATTGACATTTACTGTAATTAAGGACTCCTAAATGAGGAAGAGTTATACATGGAATGTACTACCCGGAATACGTGGTGGAGTTATGGTAGGATTGTGATTGCCATAATTAGCTTTATCATTCTCGAAAATCACGTAAAGATTAACTCCTCTCCTTACTGGGTACCAAAGCATCTGTAAAAGTTCAGATAAGGCTAGAAAAACAAGTACACTCAATATTCTGAATACATACTGTACTAAATACTTTGGTAACTCTCTTTGCTTGGTTACTGACTTAAGCATCGGAGAGCAACCCCGGGGACCACCCTGAGTCTTTTTGTTTTGCAGGAACGTTCGTGATCCTTTGTTAACAGGTTTGGAAGCTCTTTTGTTCGTGGTTCTCAGACGTATAATTACTCTGGTAAGTTTTAGGACTTATCATAGTACGACATACTTTTGCAGAAACTCAAGAAACTGGGAACCCCAACACTACCATGACCAATGAATCTTGGTATTTGCTTCATTGAATATATGGAATGATGGTTATTCCAAAGTCTTGAAATTATTCATTGATGACTATGAAGTTCAACTAGTTGATCCATTGAATATAGACTATGAATTTCAAGGTAGTTGATTCATTGAATATATTGAATGATGGTTTTTTCAAAATTTGAAGTTATTCCTTATTCTTAAACACCATAAAGTTACATTCATTGAATGATTATTCCAAAGTTGTGAAATTATTTCTTAATTATGGAAGACTATAAATTTCAACATGATAATCTTTTCAAGGTGTCTCTTTAGAAAGAAGAGTAAGTGAAAAAATTAAAATTCACTATAGAGTAAGACTAGAAATACTAGTAAGAGGTTAAAAGGACATTCTTTTTTCATCCTACTTAGATGAGAATAAATGTTATTGTCCTAAAGTGAGAGAAACAAATATTGTAATTATAATTTTTATAGTGGAGACATTTTCTAGACTAAGTCTCGTAGGATTTTACTTCTCAAGCTAAGAAGGTTTTTCCACGTTGAAATTCTCGGTGTTATTTTTTTATTTTACTCTATTTTCTTTTGTGGTGCTTATTGCTTCCGCAAGTGCCTATTTTGCATCTACACAGAGGCAACACTTAGCGATATGGAGTAGTATTTAAACCAATTGTACAAATCGGAAGCTCGTAAATGAACAAGCTCTTCAAAGAAGTGGAGTGTTCATCTATCTGTAGAAAAAGCAACTTACCTAGTCAGCTGCACTTCTACAGTTAATAATTAACTGATAGTGGTACTGCTACATCAAGCAGCAAAGATTACAGAAGTCGATAGGGAACTTTTTTATCAGTTAACAAAAAATCTATGATCTCCACGCACAGTACATAGGAAAAATTCTTTCAAGTGGACAAATTAGCCAGCAACACTTGGTAATGGATAAAATCAAGGGTAAAATCAAAGAGGAACAAAGACTACACAGTTTTAGTTCACTAGCACAAAAGCAATTGAAATTTGGACAGGCTAGGGGTACATAAGACATCATGAAAAAGTTTGATTTCTGTAATAACTATCATGTGGCAATCTGTTTGATCAAACTACCAATTCTTGACGGAAGTGACAAAAATTATTTGTTGAAACTGCGCTTAGTAGTTATTCCTTATTCCTTTCTCCAAGGAATTTCTCAATGCTCCCGTACCAGTTCCATTGGAAACATAGACCAACAACACGTAATATTCCAGCAGCTATCACTTCGACAAATGCCATCAGGAATGATCTCTGGGGAGATAGACCAGTTGTTGCTATGGATAGAAAGAATCCCTCGAAGTTGCAGGGGACAATGAAATTTCCTGATTTGAGGCCATTCAAAGCTTTCTTTGCAACTTCATCAGCTTTCATGGAACCAGAAGAAGCTGCTAATATACTAGTCAACTGCGGCCTCCTCTTATTCTCTGCAATACGGATTAAACTTCCACATTTATTGTTCAAGGTGAAATACATCAATAGAAAAATGGTCAAAGAGTATTAACAAACTTATTGCAAATGTAAACTGATTATCAAAAGTTACGTTCAAACACCTATTGGTTACAGTCGACATTGTGCACATGCCTCTGAAGCAAGAGTACGAGGAGTTTCTAAGATTACTTTCCCAAGTGCTTTCAATTATTGGGTACAACTCCCACAATGATGCTGACATCTCCCAAGGTTCGATATTATGCATCCATATATCTTCATGCGCATTCTTTACATTTTTTCTTCTTTTATATTCTTTTGAGTAGATAGCAACAAAACAACATACTAAGTGTATTTTGGAGAGTAGAGCGTACACAGACCTTACATAGAGATAGAGAGGTTCTTTTTAAAAGAACCTCTCGTTAAAAAAAAACCTTGCCGAACAGTTCTAAAAAAGAAGGATACAACTATGGGGGCAATCACAACAAATTAATGTGAAATGGAAAGTTTTACACAACAAACACGAGAAAAAGCAGTAACAAAAATGAAATAATGCAATAATCGGCACATAAAAAACACCAATGAAAACTGAATCGATGATCAAGAAACTACAAACATAGTGTTAATACTACTGGTAAAAACGCACGCAGAAGCCTATCCAGCAGGGAAGCGAGAGAACAATCAACTACCAATTAACCTTCTATGCTAATACGCAATCTCCACTCTCCTATCTAATGCAATGTCCTCGGTAATAAGCTTTGCATCAAACTCGCAGAAGGTGTTTCTTAAGATCATGACTGAGCTATAATGCACAGAGAGGGACATCTTGTACTTCAGACTCCAAGCTTCTCACCCAGAATACTCTGGCAGTAGTCTCTGCCTTCAGCTATTTCAGACCAGCTGCTACTTGGGGAGAGTCTCCCAATACCCTCTCCATTATCGGATTAGCTCCAAAATGGAAAGAGTGACTGGTATACAGCCTAGTCCTCATCTATATAATGTTTTATTTTCTATCATGGAAACTTCAGAACTCAAAGAAAAGGGTGATCTGGTAGCTAAACTGTATTAGTCACGTTAAGTAAGTTTGTCTGTCAAGCTTTGAGGGTAATAAAAACTTACAGAAGGATAATGGACCTAAACAAAAAAAACAAGAAAAAGAAAAGGCAGCCGGTGCACAAAGCATAGTTGACAATGTATGGGAAAATAACACCAGTGACTAAACAGATATCTCCAATTCTATTCTAGATTGGGTAGGTTTTCTATTAAGGAGGTGATAAACCAGTAAATTAATTAGCACTACGGGCAGTACAAGACATCTCATTCCAGAAGCTCTTAATAGTAACTTTGATTTTCAAATGCTTTACATTTTGCAGGCAGTTGGATAGGGTGCAGATAAAATGGAAGGTAAAATATGTGTTAAAAAAAGCTTACCTAAACGAAGTGTTAAAAAAGCTTATTTTTGATAGTGATAAGAAAAAAGAGCTAATCCTCCTCGACGGTTCTCATGCAGGATGAGAATGCAATATAAAGAGGAAAGAGAGTTCCCTTTGTATCAGATATAGACGATCATTCCTAGAGAACCATTAACCAAGACTCCATTTCCACGTACTTGTAAGTACCCTTTAGTAGCCAAACTCCTGAGTTTAAAAGTGCTTTTGTCTAATAACGAGTACCTGGAACTTCAAGCTTATGTTCTACAATCTCAATATCAGGTTTCAGGAAATATTACTCCGATAAGGAGCTACCAGTGTATGATATGCAGGACGAGAATGGCAAATAGTGCACTATTAAATAAAATAAAGAGAGCACAAATCAGGTTCAAACTTAAAAATTTCAGGTGCAGCTACATGTTATCAGGATTAAATGAGAAAAGAGACAATGAAACTTGCATATACAAATAAAGCAGACAAAATATTGCAGCCTAAATATCAGAAAAATGGAACTCTAGAACTCGTATAAGCAAGTCAAACCCTTGGCCGCATTCTTTTACACTAAATAAAAGCAGAGATCATGCTAATTAAGCTTCGAACTGTTCTAGACCTTTACTTTTGAAACAGACCAAGAGTTTAACTAATATACACTGCTGGTAGGAACTCAATTTTACATGGTCACTGTCTTTTGACCGGCAATAACCAGTTATTTTTCTTTTCACATAAACAAAACGACACTCAACCCCAAGTCTATTCTTTCTCTATGGATATTGTCATCTCCTTCTATCCCCGGTCTTTTCTTTCACCTAGGCTCCTCATCTATGACTTCTAATCTCTCACCTGTCTTCTCTTATTTCCCCCGAACTGAACTTGTGGAATTAGAAGTCATAAATGAGGTGAGCGATTAGAAGTTATAGATGAGGAGCCTAGGTGAGAAAAAAAGGAGATGATAATATCCGTAGAGAAAAAGGAGATTTGGGGGTGAGTGTCTTTTTATTTTTTTTAAAAGAAAAATAACCAGTTACTGCCAGTCAAAAGACAGTGACCATGTAAAATTGAGTTCCACTGGCAGTGTCTATTAGTTGAACTCATAGACCAAAAATGTGGCATTTAACATCCTGTCAGGTTATGAGGAGTTGTCATTCCATTTCAAGGAGATAAAAGGAAGAAACAGATTTTATATTGGTCATTTAATAACCACAAAGGAAATTTAATACGTGGAGTACATCATGAACTATATCATAATCAAGGAACAAATATTTTCGGGTTTTGCTCCACTCAAGTCCAAGCACAGAGAACACATTGGCTAAACATTTTGTGCTACCATGTTTACAACTAACAGTTCTCAATAATTAATTAGAAGCTATGTTGCTCAGGTTTTTCAAAATGTCAACGGTTGTGAGTCAGATTATCCAAAAGTAGTGTACTTTTGAGAACCCGATACAGGTGCAGCATCAAGTGAGGAGAGTACGTGCAACTTAGGCCAGAATACCAGTGCTATCATCATTTTCATTCTCAACTTGCTTGATCCAGACTTTTCTGTGCTCTCTGAAGGAAGACAAAGAAAAATAGAGACTAAAGAAAAAGATATATAACTAATATATCAACTTTAGAATCAGAGGTAGAGCCTAGCATTTAGAGTGGGTGGGGGGTTCAGAGTGGGTAAGGTAATGTTACGTTTTTATCTTGTTTTACATAGATAAACATGATGCAAGCAGAAAGTAGTGCTCTTGGACCCCCACACCCACACCCACCCCAAAACTGGAGGGATAGATCTGCCTCTATTAGAAACAGAACTAAAATAACTCAGACTTGTTTACTTTGAATGGAAAGAAATCCCAGTGGAAAACCTTATATTTGTAACACAATTAAACAACCAATAGCCTACAGTCCTACTGGAGCGATGATTTATTCATAAAATTAAGATAAAACCACCAGTTTTAATATTTTAAACATGTAGCATAGCATCTAGTTGGTGACATGCAGCAATCACAACCAGAAAAAACCGAGTAGAATTTATTTTCAGCTCCAACCTTCAGCAAATCCAGGAGTTTCAGTGTCGGGGGGAAATATTAGTGATACGTGAATATTTTCACCAATAACTTCCTGCTGCAATGCTTCTGCCAGTCCTTTGAGGCCAAACTTACTGGCTGAATAAGCTGTATAACCATATATGCCAACCTAAGACAACAAATACCAAATAAACTAACTCAGCGAGGAAGCGACATAAACATGGTAAAAGTTCATTGATGCAATTGTCTGGAAAAAAAATTTCCATTCATCCTACCACACTTTTGCATCACAAACCTAACTCCCAGTCCTTAGATTAAACTAATATTCAAGAAAGCATTTGTTGCTGTGGGTCTTTCAGTTAAATTTTCTATGATGCATACGCATACATGTAAATGCATGGAGGGAAACAGTAGTAGTTAAATTGACAATTCTGATGATCATCTCTAACTTATTTTTCTCCTTTTCCCCAAAAACTCCTAGATGAAATAACATATAAAATTGCAATAGAGATTAGATATCTCGGAAAAGAAGATCAAAAAAGCTCCTGCTGAAAGTGTGTCTCCTTGCAAAATTCAATCTTCACGAATTGATTGATAAAAAGAGTACTGCAAAATCATAAGATTGCCTACAGTTTCTTAAAATACCATCCTCAAAGAATAATGAGTTCCAAACTTTAAGTGAGTCGGGTAAATATAATTTGGGGCACTTTTGAAGAGAAGCGGACCTCATAATAATACATTAATTTACTAGGTCACCGAGCTTATCAAACAAGCTAAGCCACCTTTCCCTATAATACTGTTGTGAACGGAAATAGCATCTTGAAGGGCACCAGCAAATTTCACATGGGACCGGGCTAGAAGATAGTTAAATAGCAATATAATAGTAAAAGAAGGCAGACTATTGTTATTGTGAACTCTGAACCCTCGTTTCCCTCTCTGGCTTCTCCCTCTCGACTAGCTATTTTTGTCCTCCATTTGCTCTCTCTGTCCTTCTTCTTAATTGTTTCTCCCTTATACCCGGAATCTCCTTCTCTGTTTTAATTTTCGATATTGGTAATGGTTTACTTTGTCCCTTTATGAATTACATCAATCATTTCAGCTAAGTATTTTATGTTGAAAATTTGGGTTCATTGCATTGGTACTTTCATTGTTCATACTCCAGCAGCAATGTTGGTACTAGATCTATCTAGTGGCGCCAACCCAGAGGATGGGGTTCTCGGGGAAGAACGGTATTTTGATTTTTACAGCATCTCCAACCCAATGCACTAAGCTCCCGCTATGCACGGGATCCAGGAAAGGCCCCGACCACAAGGTTCTATTGTACACAGTCTTACCTTGCATTTCTGGAAGAGGGTGTTTCCGACGCACGAATCTGTGACCTCCTAGTCATATAGAAGCAACTTTACCAGTTACTCCAAAGCTCTCCTTCCGGCACTTTGATTTTTACAAAATCTCCGGCCCGGTGCACTAAGCTCCCTCTATGCCGGGGTCCGGGGAAGGTCCCGACCACAAGGGTCTATTGTACACAACCTTAACTTGTATTTCTGCAAGAGGCTATTTCCAAGGCTCGAACCCGTGACCTCCTTTTCCAGCATCTCCGATAACCATAAACGGTCTTTCACTTTCTTCTATCTGGATGGTGAGGCACTCAAATGGTTACGCTGGGTATTGCAACAAATAATTTTTTTGACTGGAAGCATTTCACAGAGGGGTTAACACAGCGTTTTCGGAAAGAAACCTATCCAGAGTCGCCTGTGTTTGACCAGACCTCTATTATTCTTGCATTGCTGGTGAAGATGCAGGAAAGTTACCCAATTATGTCTAAGCAACTTGAGAAAATCCAGCTCTCAGTCTCCAATATGTCCAGCCTTAGGGGCTTGCCTCCAATAATGATGAAGCAGGCCATAGTGGAAGAAGCAACTGGCATTGCTGCTAAGAGGTCTATTAGTGAGCTTAACTCATGAATGGTTGAAGGAAATTCAAACCCGTGAACAAGATATTCGACAGAAACTACCACAGCTCACAGATGGGTATTGAGTATGAAAAAGGAGATATGTCATATGCAGGCCACATGTTTGATGAAATTTGCCAGAGCATTCTATATGGAATGCCTAGTCATAATGACAATAAGGAATCATTTCTGGCTCCTCTTGACGACCAGAAGTGTGCAACCGCAGAATCATGTATTATTCCTCCTGATAGGACTGAGTTTACAGTCTCACCTGCCAGTGCGAAGTCTGTTGGACCTGCCTATACATTTTCTTATGGAGGTCGAGAATCTTTAGTATCCCTAATTGCACAAGTCACTGGAAATTTTGTATTGGGGAACGAAGATCCCCGGACTGGTGGTACACTAGTTTCAACAACAAACGTGGAGCATTTATGGACTCCAATGAGCTTCTTATTTTCGATGATCAAATCTGTAGAATGCTAACTGCTAATAACTTGTTACTGGTCAAGGATTGTGTGACTCTTACCATTTGATCCCGGATCGCATCTGCTTACTGTAATGGTGGACATGCTATTGTTCTTGATGAAAACCCAAGACCTTGACTCTAAAAGGTCATGCTGCACAAATGCATGCAGTACTATTATTGGGATCTAATGGAAAGTATTGGTCATTGCCTATTCTAACTCTTTGACTAGATAGTGGGATCCCAGATGGCTATGGTATCTTCACAAAGGTATGCTTCATGTGCCTAAACTTATTGGAGAATATTATTGTTGAGGTTTCAACTCAATTTGCCATGGTATGTGACTGATTATGAGGCGCTTTTATTGGAAGAAAAACCTGATTTCGCACATGACATCAAAGATGTCTTTAGTATAAATACGTTGCTAAATGGGGGTGCTTTTCTTTGAGCTTTTCAGGTGGTTGTAGTGAAAACATTGGTTGAGCACAAAGGGGCAATTGATGATCCAAGTATTGGCTCAGCTATCTGTTCTGTAGTTGCAAGTCAATCTTGGACCAAGCTACACATTTTCATGAGATGTCCTAGCTCTCATTGCAATCACTTGAACAAATGGGTAGGAATTTTATCTTCTTCCGGTGGATCTTGCGACAAGGTGCTGAAAATGAGAACAGGGAGTTGTAGACTCCTGTTAAATCATATACTGATAGTGCAGCATGGGAAGCATATAGTTGTGATTGAAAATGAGTTTGCTAGGAAAAAGGTTTTCTAAGGTGGATATTGATGACTTGCTGGTTGTTAACCATTCCTCGTCTAACGAGAACGTTATCATGGATAAGAAGTGTCGATGTTATACTGTTGAGAGGTTCTTGGAAAACCCCGAGGGGAACATAGACAGGTCTAATCACATAGTTGTAGAGCCAACAGGTCTTGCAAAGCACGGTCCAGTTATTGGAACATTTTGTTCAGATGCCTTGGTTTTCAGACATGTCAAATTTGGTGGATTAGTTACATTGGATTGCTCACAATTCACTTGAGAAATTTTTGGCACTCTCACCAATTGTCTAATGTGTTCACTGGGCTTCATGTTGGTGAGGGCAAAAGTAAAGGCCTTAAGATGATAGGAGGACAAGTTGTAGTCCTACCAACTTATGCTGTCTTGTGTGCAACTTATAAAGCTGACAAGGTCCCTGTGGTCACTTTTACTGTGCTATTATTGCACATTATTTTGCTTATGACCTTCATCATAGGAAGATATGCGTCAGGGAGGTGTGATGTCCATGTTGCTCTACTCAAACCTTGAGGAGAAGTTTCTTATTGAGGACGGGGGTATCGTTGTGAATAAGATAGCATCTTGAAGGGCACATTGAGAAATTAAGCAAATTTCATATGGAACCCGTATTAGAAGATAGTTAAATAGCAATAGAATAGTAAAAGAAGGCAGGCTATTGTTATTATGAACCCTAAAACCCCTTGTCCCCCTTCTCTGGCTTCTCCCTCTCGACTAGTCCTTTCTGTTCTCCCTCTGCTCCCCTTATCCTTCTTCTCAATTGTTTCTCCCTTATACCCAAAATCTCCTTCGCTGTTCTAAGTTCCGATAGTGAAACAGTTTATGCAGAGACTTTATGAATTAAATCAATCAATTGTGTTAATTACTTTGTGCTGCAAATTTGGGTTCATTACAAATACTTCTTGTATGGTTTGTATTATCAACTCTCAGCAGTAAAGAAAAACATTCAAAATATGGCCCTGTTTTCAGGGTTGTTCAGCTGCTTCAGTAGCAGTACTTTTCCTTCAAGAGTTTGTGATGATGCTTGTAATGTCAAGTCAAAACCATTAGAGAGATTAGCTGAAAAGACCAGACAGAAATCATTATCAATTCTCCGATTATTGTTTCGTACTTCCCTATCAACTTGCAGTTTTTGCGCTTGTAGTATTAATAATAGAGTTAAAGTTTTTATACACTGTCAGTGTAAATAATTTTTTACACCATCAGGCCATCTAAAGAATAATAATAACTAAACTTACTTAAATTATGGAGATCCAAACTTTCCCATCTTAAATTAATAACTAGTTATCTATCT
Organism: Withania somnifera; assembly: GCA_039654485.1. Lineage (NCBI taxonomy): Eukaryota > Viridiplantae > Streptophyta > Magnoliopsida > Solanales > Solanaceae > Withania > Withania somnifera. Next base: position 6,850,820 of record JBDJHY010000097.1, read on the forward strand.
GTAGAAATTTTCTATTATTAGTATTGAATTTCTCCCTGAAACTTCTCTTCTCGTCTATCTCTTCTACAGCAACAATTTGGTATCAGTGGCTCATTTTCCTTATGATACTCCTTTTACCACATCTAAAGGTTACTTTTATACCTAATAATTAAAATATTCCTAAGGTAGAATATTTATGAGCGATAACATTTTTCTCTATTTCTAACCTCCCAAAAAGTATGTTTAACCTTGAAAACTAAACGTCTATAAGCTTAAAAGTTGGCTAGGTGATTAAAACTGAAACTTGAATGAGATGTAGATCAAACCTGGCCAGCTTGTGAAGACATGATAGTGATGGATCCAGGTCCACGAGCGGCCCTGTTCTTCATTCCAGGCAAAGCAGCTTTAATCAGGTGAAAAGTCCCGGTCAAGTTCACATCAATCATGAACCTGATCTCCTCAATATCTTGAGTCGCCAATTCGTGTGGTACAAATACGCCCTGATTGCACACCAACACATCAATGGGTCCAGCCTCTTGAATAGCCGCGTTAACAGCCCCGTAGTCTCTCACGTCAGCGCTGAAAATGGCAACATCACGGCCAGTAGAAAGTCGAATTGACTCCTTAGCCTCTTCCAACCTACTAGTGTTACGAGCGAGTATTGAGACTTTTGCACCCTCTGAAGCAGCCTGATGAGCTAGAGCTAAACCGATGCCGCTTGAGCCGCCAGTGATGAACACATGGCGATTCTTAATTGAAATTTTGACGGGACGTGGTCGAACAATGAAGGCGAGGAAAACTAGGAGGGATAGAGAAAAGAAGAGGAGGACGAAAGAGAAAAAAGCTAGGCTTAAGTCCGCCATTATCAACAGAGAATTTAAATGATTTCTTTATTGAATTGAGCAAATGAAAATGGCTCGCAGAGTTTTAGATCTGCAGAAGAAAGGAGTGAGAGAAATACCAGTCAAAATCGACCTAAAAAACCCTAACAGTTTCCCCCAAACCAACCAATTCCGTGAAACCCCCGATCCAAGTTTCTACAGCGTATATATAGAGATTGTTACTGGAGGAAATGAAGCTTAAGCATAGAGACTATTGTTGGAAATTTGGAATGACTACTTTTTTCAGGATGATGAGGAGAAGAGCAATAGTAAGGATGGAAGTTTAGCAAACGGAGACCATTATTAGCAAACGGAGACCATTATAGTAATACCTGTGGTGTTTCATGGATGTAAATCCAAGGCAAGGGGCTTTGTCACATGCATGTATTTGTGAGAACAAATCGATGTTAAGTTAATTATGAGCTAAAATATATTTCTTAAATTTTTAAACTAATTTTTTTTTTTATAGTAACCTTTTCAAAATTTAAAACTAAATTTTAATTTTTTTCACATAGAATATTTCATTTAACTTCTCTCAATAACTCTCAACTCTCTCTCTTTGCTATTCTCAACAACTCCCCAAGCATTTCTATGATTAATTCTTCAATTTCGCACCTACTTTGGATCAAAAGAAAGGTAAAGAATTTGGCAACAATCAAATGGTTTTCTATCATAATAGCAACGGTACAATTCAATAGCATCTTGAGTATTACTTAAAAATAAATGTATATGTCTTTTTTATCGTCATTGCAGTCGCTGTTTAACATCTCTTTAATTTTCAGCAATTCCACAGCAATTCCTATGTTCCCCATCGCTCCGACGCCTTTGTTGTCATTGTCTTCGTTGCCGTCGTCATTGTTCATACTCAAAATTAGAATTTTTTATTTTTACTGTAAAAAAATTTTTCTCTCACAGTTTATATTTTTGTATTTTTGAAGTGAAAAATGATGTTTTACGTTAAAGAAGAAGAATATAGGTATTTAAAAAAAATAGATATTATTATTTAAAATAATATATTTTTTTTAGTCTATTTATTGTTTTGTATTTTAGAAGTGAATGGTGCTTTAAAGAATAATAAGAAGAAGAACATGGGTGTTTTGTATTGTTGTAAATGGTGTTTCAACCTATTTATTATTTTGTGTTGTATTTTTTGAATTGAAAGATGGTGTTTTAGGCTAAAGAAGAACATGAGTGTTAGAAAAAGTAACAATTTTATTGTAGCAACTGGTGGGGTTTCATCATACAACAATTGCTAGAACTTCAACAGTTGATGTAGGCTTGAGGCGTTCAAAGGACTTTTTATTTTTTTTTATTTTTTTTTGGGCTTTGGATTGATCCAAAAATGACCTTATTGTGCAATTAACAATAATCATCTAAGAAAGGGCATATTAACTCACATTTCCTTTCGATCGTTTCAATTGTAATTATAATGCTTTTGATAACTTTTTTAGTCGATGAAATTGTAAAGCTATATGGTTCATCAGAAAAGGGTATAATAGTTACTTTTTTGTATAATAGGATAATTAGTTACTCGTTGAATTTCTTCGGAAAATGAGCATGAGTCATATATTCCTTGGAACGCCGTTTCTGTAATTGTTGAAAATTATTCAGCAATTGTTGAAGTTCCATCAAGAGATAAAAGTGCACAATTTATAAGAACATCATGAACTGCATATTTAATAAAAATATTAATATTTTATATATAATGCTATAAAATTATTACATATTTTCAGCAATTGTTGGACCTATTTTAGCAATTGTTGGGCCTATTACAGTAACAGATTCAGCAATTGCTGAAATATGTTCAACAATTGTTGAAGCTGTCGCACCTACAACAGTAGTTGTTAAATGAACTACACTAATTGCTTACGTCCTGCAATAATTTTTTTTGTGTGTGTTTGCAGCATATAGATGAGATCTTATTATTTTTCTTTTACATTGATGCAGTATATAGGTGAAATCTTATGCCTATTGCGTTTAAGGTATGTTGACTACCTCAACCACTATGATATGACAGACATAATCCTTGACCTAAACTCCTACAACAACTTCAAGGATCTCTATGAGTAGTTGGCCGAAGAGATTTTTCAACCGAGAGCTTTTCCTTTGAAGCAATGCATTGCAAGTTATAGCTGGATATGGGATGATCTAAGATAGTTTTAAATTTTTTATAATTATTTAATATATTTGTATATGGTTAATTGGTATTATGATTATAGTTATGGTTTGGTATAACATTTAATTTTGTATAATGCAATAGTTGTTTTGTATAAATTTAAATTTTATATTGTTAATTTGTATAATACAATAATTTGTTGGATATAATGTTAATTGCTGAGAAAATCTCAACAAGTAGACAGTTGCTTCAACAATTGATGTACTTGCTGATAAATTCTCAGTAAGTAGGCAATCTACTTCAGCAACTGTTGAACTTGCTAGATATTTTTCAGCAATTGCTGAAAATATTCATTGGATCAATCATATTTAATCGAGAAATTCGAGTATTAATTTATTCGATCAATCATATTTAATGATAAATAGAGTAATTTTGATATGTTGTAGGACTTAGGCTTGGATTTGGTGGTAATCTAATACAATGAGATAGTAACTTGTTCAAAACAGATGATATATCGAGTAATTGCAGGTGTAGACAACTTTAATTTTGATTATAGTCATGGATCAATCATATTTAACGATAAATAAAGTGATTTTGATATATTATAGGACTTAGGCTTGGACTTGGTGGTGATCCAATACAATGAGATAGTAATTTATTCAAAACAAATAATATATCGAGTAATCGCACGTGTAGTCAATCTTAATTGAGAAATTTGATTATTGATTCATTGTATCAATTATATTTAATGATAAATAGTGTGGCTGATATATTATGAGACTTAGGTTTGGACATGATAGTGATTTGATACTACAAGATAGTAATTTATTCAAAATAGATGATATATTGAATAATCGGACGCTTAGTCAACCTTAATTAAGAAGTTTAACTATTAATTAATTGGATCAATCATATTTATTGATAAATATAGTGGTTTTGATATATCATAGGACTTAGACTTTGACTTGGAAGTGATTCCATACAATGAGAGACCTAGAACTTAAGCAACTGTTGAAATAGATCAACAAATGCTAAATTTATTGTAACAAATTCAGCAATTGTTGATCAATTTTTAACAATTACTGATCTATTTTTATGCAAATGCTAAAAATATTTATTGGATCAATCATATTTAGTTGAGTAATTTGTGTATTAATTGATTGGATCAATCATATTATATGATAAATAAAGAGATTTTGATATACTATAGGACTTAGACTTGGATTTGGTGGTCATCTAAAACAATGAGATAATAATTTGTTCAAAATAGACGATATATCGAGTAATTGCACGCATAGTCAACCTTAATTGAGGAATTAATTATTAATTCATTAGATCAATGATAAATAAAATAATTTTGATGTATTATAGTACTTAGGCTTGAACTTGATGGTGATCTAATACAATGAGATAGTAATTTGTTCAAAACAGATGATATATCGAGTAATTGCACACGTAGTCAACCTTAATTGAGAAATTTTAATTATTAATCAATTGGGCAATCATATTTATAAATAAATAGAGTGACTTTGGTATATTATAGGACTTAGACTTTGACTTGGTGGTGATCTCATACGATGAGAGATTAGGACTTAAGCAACTACTGAAACAAATCAAAAATTGCTAAATCTGTTGTAACAAATTCAAGAATTGTTGATCAATTTTCAACAATTGTTGATTTATTTTCAGTAATTGCTGATCTGTTTTCAGCAATTATTGAAAATATTCATTGGATCAATCTTATTTAATTGAGAAATTTGATTATTAAATAATTAGGATCAATCATATTTAATGATAAAATAGTTTTGATATATTATAGGACTTAGACTTAAACTTGGTGGTGATCTAATACAACGAGATAGTAATTTATTCAAATAGTAATATACGCGTGATCACCTTAATTAGAAATTTAATCATTAATCAATTAATTCAATCATATTTAATGATAAATAGAGTGGTGTTGGTATATTATAGTACTTAAACTTAAATTTGGTGGTGATCTAATACAATTAAACAGTGATTTATTCAAACCATACGATATATTGAGTAATTGTACGCGTAGTCAATCATAATTGAAAAAAATTGATTATTAATTAATTGATTCAATCATATTTAATAATAAATAGGGTGGTTATGATATATTATTAGACTTAGTCTTGGACTTGGTGGTGATCCCATAAATTGAGAGACTTAGGACTTAAGCAACTTTGAACTTTATTCAACAATTGCTGAATTTTTTCGCAATTTCTTTAAATTTTTAGCAACTACTAATCTATTTTCAGTTCAAAAATTCATCAATCATTGAGAAGCAATTATTCTTCTTATATTTTAAGCAATTGCTAAATATTTGTCAATAATTGATGTAACAATACTGAAACAAAGTCAGTAATTGTTGAATCTATTTTCAGTTACAACTTCAACCACTACTGAGAAATATTTAGTAATTGTTGAATCAGTTGCACTAACAGTTGCTGAATAAATTGCACCAGTTGCTTAATAAACTGAGGAAAAAATCATAGATTATTTAAAAATAATTATAATATAGCTATTTCAACACCATCAATAGCGAAAAATATTATATAATAAGATATCAAGATCAATAATACATAAAAATAAAATAAGCAGACATTCCATAAAGATATCATATCAAGACCAACATGCAATTTTTCTAAAGCTAAGGCATTCAATGAGAAAATTATTCAAGACCAATTTTAAATAAAAAATAAAATAACTTAGGATACTAAACTAGTTTTTATGAAGCAGTTCACTTCGAGCATGTTGTTCTTTTATGTATAACCTTTACACATATGGAACATTTATTTTTTCTTATTGAAAATGATTCTCTGATTGCTTTCCATCTCTTCATCTGCCTTCTTTTCAACCTGTGTGGCTCAACATACGGAGGAGGTATTTCACTCACTAAAATTTTAATAGGATTTTCTCAAGAATCTTTAGGTGGCATGTTTAATTTCCTCCAAGTATGCAAAAAGGTATAACTCTACCTTTTAATATGGAGATGAGTACTCATAAATACACATTTTATAATCATCAAAATATTAGAAGTGGAGTAGTGCCATATCATGTTGATAAGGTATTTTATCAAAGTCAAAAACCTTATAAGTATAAATTGCATTACAAATCGACCATTGCAACTGTATCATGACTGGTGACAATGAACTTGTAGTTGACAATTTGATGAACCAATAGCTTGTTTCCCAAAATTAACATTTTATGCAATGACTGATTCTTTCAAAGGTACAAATATGGTTGATGCATTGAGGAACACATTGCGTCTCTGATAAAATTTTTCTCTGAATCTCCTGCTTATTTCATCAAATGAATGGTAATGGTATATCCTCTTTCATCAAGAAGCATTGCATTAATCGAATCAACAATATTTATCGTCATAATTTTAAACCTATAAAAATAAATAACAAAAACTGCTAATGATATGAAAGTAGTTGCTGAAATATATACAACAATTGCTGAAAAACATGCAACAACTGCTGAATATTTTAAGCAATTACTAATTTGTTTTTAGCAATTAATTCATTAATTAAGGGAAAAAATTATACATCTTATATTTTACTAATTGGTGAATATGTTATAGATATTCTTGTAATTATTACTAAAATAAAGTTAGCAATTGTAAAATATTTTTCAGCAACTGCTGAAAATATAAGAAGCAAGTAATTGGATTAAACTAATTCTTAACTATTATTTAAGCGAAGAGTTTTCAAAGCTATATTTGGGAATGTAATTAAACTAAGAATACTAAAGTTAACTAATGGAAAATTAAACTAGAGACGACTATATTTCTACTCAATCAATGAATGACTCAAACTAGGATTATGGGTTGCTAGCTATCATATTTTAATTTAATTAATTAACTCAAATTATCTAATTGTTGCTTTTTGGGGTTTAACCTATGAGTAGAAAATGATCATCCATATAATCACTATCTATACAAATCCCACAACTATTTCAATCGACATGTGTTGTGATAATTTAGTTTATATGCATTATAGTAATCTTCCCGTAACGAACCAAGCGTGGCAAACTAAGTACACAATCATGTCTTAGTTGAGAATCATATTCAATTATCCAACCTTGGTATAATCTACATATGAACTCACTCCTTACGTTTCTCATTCTAACCTTCAGATCCCCAATTAGTTCACTTTCATGTTTATAAGTTTATCTTAATGATCGCGAAGCACTAAGATATTAAGCATAGAAACATAAGGCCAATTATATGATAATATTTGCAAATTAAATAATATATAAATAATTAATCATCTTGCTAGTTTATACCAAAACCGTAGAACAAGAAGAATTAGTTCCACATAGACATGGAATAATCACAACAAATCATTCAAAGAAGAACAAAAAACTATATAAATAAAGGAGACGAAAAGTGTACACAATTATTATCCGGTCTCCATGACGGCTCCAAAATCTTCCCCTAGATTAAAAGTCTTCTAAAAATATTATGTACAATGGTGACTCAAAATAATCTCTACCCTAAAATAATATGTAGCGTCCTTTAATTATTGTACAAAATAGGGTATTTATAGTGTAGGAAATAACCATAAATAAAATAACCAAGTCCAAAAAGGACTTGGATTGATCACGACGTACACCTACGGCGCCAACAGTATCAATTGCAAATTGCAAATGCAATTGCAATTGATATCAATATTATATTATTATATTCTTATTGAATATAATTGTCACAACCCAATTTCGCAGATCATGATGGCACCTACTATACCTCCAGTAAGAGAACCAAATCCCGTAGTTCGAAACCGAAGCAGAGGCCTACTACATTAAATGCGAAAAAATACCAAAAGTCATAATAAAATAATATTTTTGAGAAAATTAATTAAGAATGAAACAACCATACAAAATTTGGTATTAATATCAAACGAACCACTAAGTACAGAATGATGAAAACTGAAATAAAGATAGTATCAACATGTCTCCGAAATACAATGGAGATCAATAAAACATAAGTTTGAAGACAGGCAGGAAAAATTTGGATGCCAAGCTCACCCTGAATCTGCGATGTGAATAGAATCCGAACGAATAACGATCTGTGTATCATGAACAGGGACATGTACTCAGATCTACACAAGGGTAAGTGTAGTATGAGTACAAGTCGCCGAAGCAACCTGTACTCAGTAGGCTTTGAAGGCCTATGGAATGCATAACAATAATAAATGCATTAAAAATGGAGTACAAGAAAAAGGGGTCACAGAAGCAAATAGGCAATACAGGAAACTAGCAACTCAAGTACGAAACAAGTGCCAC
>JBDJHY010000097.1:6870673-6883066 GCA_039654485.1 Withania somnifera
GAATTAACAAAATTATGGAATATATCTGAAGTACCAACATTTAAACTAATATTAGAACAATTAAATAAATTAATAGAGAAAAATAAAGGAAAACAGAAACAAGAAGATGAAACTAGTACAAGTCAATTAGATAAAGTTGAATTAGATGAAACTAAAACAGTACAACCAGAAATGGTACCAATACATACTTGGAGAAGAAGTGAAAAACCTGTAATGGTAGATATAAGTAAAATAAAACCTGAATTATCAGCACTAATAGGAAAAACATTAGATAATTTATTAACATTACATAAAAAATGATAATTTTAATGAAAAAAGAAGAATACAGTGCAATAACATTTGTTAGGAATTATGAAAAAGATATAATAGGAAGAGAAAAATATAAATATGAATTTATAAAGAAAAAAGATTCAAAGAAAAAAAAATAAAAAGTAAAGAAATTTAAAAAAATGATAATCAAACAAAATAGATTATTTATATACTCAAAACTCTCGGACAAGCCGCCTCTTCTATGCGGCAATTTTTTCAAAAGGGTGTCCAAATAGGCTAAGTATCCAATTTTGGTTTACCCAGTTGAAGAACCCTAGCTATCCAATCTTGCTTTTCTCTTTATACCTGGAAACCATTTCTATTTAGTATCTTTTCCTCTCCATTCACTCAATTTTGAGGTAAAATCAATTTATTTATATTTAATTTTTCGAATTTATCTTTGGTTTTATTTGAAAAAATCTTGGTATATGTGTGTGTTTATATATATATATATATAATTTATAATCATGTGTTTCTGTGATATGTTGAACTCCAAATTATTGGGATGGAGGGTTATTCGTTAATTGATTGACTTGTTATATTGCCCTGTTACACTTTTTGGGAATTGATTAACTACTTTTTCTTAGTAAAATTAATGTAAAATTGACCAGTTTTCTGATGAACTGTTGGATAGCATTACATTTTTTTTTTGTTAATTAGGAATCAGGGGTTTGGAGGTTTAATCTTTCTTGAATTATTCTTAGAATATAGTACATCAATTGAAACTACAAGTAGAATTCAATGGTGAGAAAGAAGCTTGTGCGTGAAGACGAGAGCCTTGAATCTTCTAAGCAGGGTGGTGGAGGGGGGAAGTCAAAGAAGAAGAATCGGGTGATAGATGATGATGAGTATTCTTTTGGGACAGAATTGTCTGAAGAGCCAGTGGTACTGGAAGACAAAGCTGTGACAGCATCAGAGATTAGTACAAAGAGAGGGGGTAAGAAGGGCAAGAAGTCTGGGGCTCAAGATGAGGACTATGATGAAATAGACGATAAACAAGTTAGGGAAGAGGAAGATGATGAGCAAAAGAAGAAGGTTGGTGGAGGAGGGACGTCAAAGAAGAAGAATGTGATCATTGACGATGATGAATACTCTATCGTGACTGAAATATCTGCTGAGGTTAGGGTTCAGGAAGAGGAATTAGCACCAGCACTGGCATTTGGCAAGAAGAAAAGTAAAAAGGGGAAGAAGGGTGGGGTGAGTACGTCTAATTTTGGAATTCTTGGACAGGATGATGATGATGAAGTCATGGCAGGTTTGCCAAGGGACAGGGATGGAGTGACTAGTGATAGTGACCGAGAGGCTGAAAGTGTTGCCTCCCTTACTGATAAAACAAAGAATTTAAATCTGGGGAAGAGCAGTGCATGTTTGTTTACTACATCTGTGTTTCACACTATTGATGATGAGGATGACGAATCTGGGCAGCTGTCTGAGGAAGATGAAGAGCCAGTAGTTGCCTTTACTGGTAGGAGAAGTGGCATTTCTTTGAGTACCGCCCTTCTTGACGAAGAAAATGATGCATATACCTCTCCGTCAGTTGAAGAAGATGATGCTCCAGGAATTATTTTTTCAGGTAAAAAGAAGTCATCTAAGAAAAAGAATAAAAATGCATCTAGCACAATGGACACTGATGTTGGAAATGACTCAACCAGTGTTGCTGATCAACACCAAACTAGCCTAGGGGTTAATCAGGAAGATGCTGATGATAATAGAGGCAAGAAGATAACAGATGTGTCAGAAACTTCAAAGAACAAAACCAAGAAAAAAAAGGGTGGGCGTACTCTTCAAGAAGATAAGGACGAGATCGACAAGATTCTGGCAGAGCTTGGTGAAGGGTCAACAATCCCTGTTCCTGCTCAACCTGCTCATACTTCTCTCCCACAAGAGGAGAAAAGTCAACTGCAGTCTCTACCGGGCGATGATACAGGGGAAAGAGAAGCAGTTGAGGAAGGAGCTGTGGAGTCTGCTGCCGCGAAGAAGAAGAAAAAGAAGAAGGAGAAGGAAAAGGAGAAAAAGGCAGCTGCAGCGGCAGCAGCTGTATCTGAGATGGAGGAAAAGCAGGAAGTAACAAAGAATGATACCAAAGGGAAAGTGGCAGATAAAAAACAGTCGAAGCAGGTTAGGGAGATGCAAGAAAGATTAAAAAAAATGAAGGAAGCTGAAGAAAGGAAGAAAAAGGAAGAAGAGGAAAGATTAAGGAAGGAAGAAGAAGAACGCCTTCGACTGGAAGAGCTAGAAAGACTTGCAGAGGAGAAAAAGCGCTTGAAAAAAGAGAGGGAGAAGGAAAAGCTTTTGAAGAAGAAACAAGAGGGGAAATTACTTACTGGAAAGCAAAAGGAAGAAGCTCGAAGACTAGAAGCAATGAGAAAACAATTTCTCGCCAGTGGTGGGGCTTTGACACTTCCAACTGGGGAGAGTCAAAAAGAGGCAACAAAGCGGCCTATTTACCAATCAAAGAAGTCAAAGGCACATGCTCAGGCTAATGGAAAAGCCCAGGAAGAGTGTATTGAAAGCACAGAAGTGCAAGAAAATCAGCAAGAGATTGTCTCCGAGGTTGATTCCATGACAACTAAGAAGGTTGAGGAAATGGATTTGGTAAGCATGGAGGAGAAGTCAGAAGTAGCTGATGCTGAAGAAAACAGAGTTGAGGAAGATGAAGATGATGAGGAATGGGATGCAAGAAGTTGGGATGATGCTGATCTTAAACTGCCAGGAAAGAGTGCTTTTGAAGATGAAGAACTAAATTCAGATCCCCAACCTATCATTAAGAAAGAGATTAAGGCTGCAAAGTCAGTTTTGAGTGATGCGGGGCCACAGCCTGCTGCTGCCAACCCTGTAATTCCTACCCAAAAAGCAGTTGTAAGTGTATCATCTGTCACTAAGAATGCTGGAAGTAAGAAGAGGGAGTCTGAGGTTGTGGTTGCAGGGAAAGGAACAGAAAAACCTGGTGCTTCTCCAAGCGTGAGTGAAGAAAATCTCCGGTCTCCTATTTGCTGTATCATGGGGCATGTTGATACTGGTAAAACCAAGCTACTTGACTGCATACGGGGCACTAATGTTCAAGAAGGTGAAGCTGGAGGGATTACACAGCAGATAGGTGCAACATATTTCCCAGCTGAGAATTTAAGGGAGAGAACCAAGGAGTTGAAAGCTGATGCAAAGCTGAAGGTCCCTGGATTATTGGTCATTGACACACCTGGACATGAATCATTCACTAATCTGCGTTCTCGAGGCTCAGGTTTATGTGATATTGCAATTTTGGTTGTAGACATTATGCATGGGTTAGAACCGCAGACTATTGAGTCTCTTAATCTTCTAAAGATGAGGAATACAGAATTTATAGTTGCTTTGAACAAGGTGAGTTTTATAGGGTTTGATATTTATTTTGAACTTTGATTATGTCTTTTCTTTATAGTCCTTACTTGGTTTAACCTAATGCAGGTAGATAGGCTTTATGGATGGAAGGTGTGCCGCAATGCACCTATTGTGAAGGCAATGAAGCAACAGTCCAAAGATGTTCAGTTTGAATTTAATACCAGGCTTACTCAGGTCACAGATGTCCTCTGTTGTTTCAATTCAACATTTCCTCATCTTTGTGCGTCCTCATCTCATCAATCTTTTATTCATTTGTTGCAGGTCATAACCCAGTTCAAGGAACAAGGTATAAATACAGAATTATACTATAAAAACAAAGAAATGGGGAAGGATACTTTTAGCATTGTACCAACTAGTGCAATCAGGTGTGTGTGTGTGTATTTTTTCTGCCAATTTTTCTTTTGCTGGATTATGCTCTTCTGCAGCACTCATACACCGAGTTTAGCTAAGTGTTATGACTCTGTCCCTCTGACAGTGGTGAAGGTATTCCTGACTTGTTGTTATTACTGGTCCAATGGACTCAAAAGACAATGGTTGAGAGACTTAGATACAGCAATGAAATCCAAGTATGATTTCACTTACCATTGTCACTTAATTACACGGAGACAGTGAACATGTTATGATTAACTGTTGTTACTCTTTGGCAGTGTACAGTTTTGGAGGTTAAGGTTGTTGAAGGTCATGGAACAACCATTGACGTGATATTGGTCAATGGTGTGCTCCATGAAGGAGATCAAATAGTAGTTTGTGGCATGCAGGCAAGATTCTATTATTCTTATGGTGTCCTAAGATTCTTTGGTTAAATGATTTCCGGATGTTTAATTTTTTCTTTCTCTATCCTGTTTTTTTGTGCAGGACCCTATTGTCACCTCAATCCGTGCATTATTGACACCTCATCCGATGAAGGAACTCCGAATAAAGGTACGAATTTGTGTTTCTTGATGCACTCTCATTTGGTTGCCCCTTTTGAGTTGAGGTACCCTTTCCCTCAGTATAGTGTTGTCAGTAGATGGTTATGCAGTTTGTCATGTTGGAACTACCAAAAGAAAGAGGAGAAAAAATGAAGGGAGGTCAGTTGGGGGACGAGGGTTGAAAAAAAACCGGGACCCTGTTTTTGTGGAGACAGTTGAGTCCTTCTGTTCCGTCTGCACGTGATCTTTTTGGTTTTTTTTGCTTGACCATTGTATGTTGTCCACATAGTAATGGTGGCCAAACTAATTGTGATTCTCTGTTGCTAAATGTGGCAAATGAAAAGTAGAAAGTTGAGCAGATGGCTTAGCTCAAGTTAGAGGCTGGCTGGCATATTGATTTCATAGTCTGTTGTTTTGGTCATTAAATAAGTTCGAGTCTTTGTTTTTTCTCCTCTCCATGTTTTTCTCTCTACTCCCAACTAATGTAGGGTTCGTGAAGTACTGGCTATTGGTCCATTGATTTAAAGTTGTATAAATGTTTTCAGACAGCTGGTGTGTTCATGGGTTTGATAGGTTGAGTTGAAGTGGCTCAAAAGTGAACATTGCTGCTATATTTGCAGAACTTGGAGTTGTCACTTTTGAATTTCTCATAAAAAAGGGTGGACATGTTTACCTAAGGTGTCAGATTTATTCCCCCGATTCCAACTGCCTCCACTACCCTTCTTTGTCCTCAATTTTTAGCTCCACTTATTTGGCTTGAACTTTAAGAATTGATATGTTCGCTTATGACCTAGTATGGTTTTCAGCACTTTTGTCTTTGTAGTGCACAGAACATGAAACTCCCTAAAGAATGAAGTTACTTTCATGATGTTTAATTTTCATATGAAGTGATGAATGATATTATTTTCTGGTAATTTCTTATTTAGGGATCATATCTGCATCATAAAGAAATCAAGGCTGCACAGGGGATAAAGATTAGTGCCCAGGTAATGTCAGTTGCTTGTTAATATGTGTTCTTCATTTCTTTCTGTTTTATGGTATGCGCAATTTTGTCACGCATAGACCTTTGAAAGGTGTAAAAAGCTGGTCCACGGGCATGCACACTGACTGATTTGTTTTGCATAAATATGATGTCTGTAATTTGGAATTGAATGTGTGTACTTGTTTACTCACTCATAATTACTTCTGTATTCAATTTGAGATACCCCACTATGCTTTGCATCCAACTTATTTTCAATGACTATGGCGAGTCCATTGAATTTTTTGTATGACATTTCCAAGGCGTTCAATTCGTCCTTGCGCAGAAAGCATTTCTTGATTGCCGATTGTAGTTCAGGCAGCTGATCTTGGAGTTCTTTTGTCCGTAATCTTGTCATGGGGACGCCGAGGTTCCCCTATATGAGTTCTTCACTTGAGTTTGAGGGCACTTTGTATAATGGATCCTATCTGGGCAGCAAGGGGATTGTGCTGGATATTTATCACAGTATTGCTTATTTTGAAGCAATTTTTATAGGGATTTGGAGGATGCTTTGTAAATTGCACTAAAATGGCAGGTGGATGGTTCTATTTCTTCCCTTTCTGTTGGGTTTCTTCTTTCCATAAAAAAGTTATCCTGGTTTGTGCAAGAGATTGTCTTTATTTTCGTTGTTGTTCTGAATGTCCTATCAATTTTCATGTTTTCTATGTTGGGTCTTTGGATATAGCTCTGACAAATTATTACCAGAGTGTACCTGAAATGATGATAGATTAGTTTCCTGATTTTGACAAAGGTTAAGCTTTTCTTGTGTCTGTTTTGTTAGTTGGGTGAATTTAACATTGAAAACCAACTAGTGCCACTTCATAGGAATATTGTTGTTTTTTGTTTTTCCATCTGTTTTTTGATACGTTTTTGTCTTGATGCACGATACCGTCGTTTTGCCCCATGGTAGAGTCTGTGTGTCCTAGAAATCGTGTGATTGACAAAATAACCCCCTTCTGCCCCCTTGTTCTTACATTTTGTACAGGGGCTTGAGCATGCAATTGCCGGCACTAGTTTATATGTTGTGGGGCCTGATGATGATGTGGAGGACATCAAAGAAGCAGCTATGGAAGATATGAGGTCGGTGATGAGCAGGATTGATAGAAGCGGGGAAGGAGTTTATGTTCAAGCTTCTACTCTTGGGTCGTTGGAAGCTTTGCTGGAGTTCTTGAAGACTGACGAAGTAAACATACCTGTCAGTGGAATTGGCATAGGCCCTGTGCACAAAAAGGATGTCATGAAAGCTAGTGTCATGCTTGAGAAGAAGAAAGAGTATGCAACAATCTTGGCCTTTGACGTGAAAGTGACACAAGAAGCACGAGAACTTGCAGATGAGGCTGGTGTCAAAATTTTTATTGCTGATATTATTTATCACCTATTTGATCAGTTTAAGGCCTATATTGATAATCTTAAGGAAGAAAAGAAGAAGGAAGTTGCTGAAGAAGCAGTCTTCCCCTGTCTGCTCAAGATTGTACCTAATTGTGTCTTCAACAAGAAGGATCCTATTGTCGTAGGAGCTGATGTTCTTGAGGGCATTGCCAGGGTATTGCTTCTCTGTATAATGATTCATGAAATCTTGTTCACCAAACACACACACCAAAGAAGTTCCAGAAATGTTCTGAATTGCATTTGGGAAATTACCTTTTCTATTAAATGTGTTAATATATGAATAGCATCTTTTGTTATTGTTGTGGTGTTCTCGTTCAAAGATTTGAGCACATCCCAGTGGTCCTTTATACCTTGATTTTGTATGTTGAAGCTATGGGGTTTCACTTTGTTTTGGCCAAGAGATCTTTAATTTTCAGAGGACTTCGAGATTTTCTTCTATGTTGTTAGTGCATTTGAGTACTGTCACTAATGTTGCCATTTTTACCATTTTCTTAATTCCCCCCCTCTGAGGGTATGCAATACTGTTCTCCCACTCACATCTGTATCTCATTTTCTCCATTGGCAATAGTAGTGCTCGAGTGCTCTTTCATCAGTCTTCATTTGTAGATGTTTCTTATGTTCTACTTCACATTTTAATGAGCTTAATTTGAATAGGTCGGAACTCCAATATGTATTCCAACGAGGGAATTCATTGATATTGGTCGGATTGCGTCCATCGAGAACAACCATAGGCCTGTTGACTCTGCCAAGAAGGGCCAGAGAGTGGCCATTAAGGTGAAGCCACAATTTGATTGATATCTATCTGGATAATTTTTTTTTGTATGTTGTCCCCTGTTTGATTGTTTGTACAATGTGATAATATTTGAGATATTTGTAGTTTTATTGGTTGCCGGCATCAGTTTTTGCATCTCAGTTGTGAGAAATTTCCTGCAGAAGTTCTAAGCAAGTTGACTTGGATATTTACATCTACAGATATGATGACTAACCTTGTGCGTTAAATTGCAGATAGTTGGGTCCAACTCTGAGGAGCAACAAAAAATGTTTGGCCGACATTTTGAAATAGATGACGAGCTTGTTAGCAAAGTCTCGAGAAGATCCATTGACATTCTGAAGGCTAATTTCCGGGTATGTAAAAATAGGTTTTTTTATGGTGAGACTCCCTTTCACACAGGCACGTTAGAACCTTGCTTCTCTTTCTTTGGGGCTAATGTTCAGATTTACTCTGGTGAATCTATGGAACTGTACAGAATGACTTGTCTGTTGAAGATTGGAGGCTAGTTGTGAAACTGAAGAACTTATTCAAGATACAATGAGACTTCATTGCAAAGCTTTGTAAGTAGTTGAGCCTTGGCTTTCAGTGGCACTGCGTCTGGGACTCAGCAGTTCATCGGGCGATAAACATCTGACAACGAGAAGGAAGTCTTATAGAACGAACCACCCCTAAAAAAGGAGATGGGATCTCTCCTAAAAGAAAGAATTGACTTAAAGAGGACCGGTGTGTTTGAACTCGAGATAGAAGGGCACTGTATGCATTCTTGGTAGATTGCTTTTTGAATTGAATGACATTACCAGTCAGTGGCAGTTGCAATTCCCTTGAGTTGGTATTGTTTTTTGTACAGCTCCTTTTTAGTACCGAAGTGGTAAAAAACATCAACACTGAGAATTTTGGTAGTGTTGGCCAATCTCATAGATGAGTGATTTATTTTGATGTGCGAGTATATCCAAGAAGTGCGAGTTTTTCTCCTGGTATTTCTTGCTATTGCTTCCTATCATCTCATAATTTTCTCAGAATTTTGCAGATCCCTAGCCCAATGCCGAGTATGTATTGCATCTACCAGCAGTTTTAAGCAGTAACTGCATCTAGCCGTCTATTGATCTTAGCTTACTAGCATGTACCTGCAACTTCAGCTGGTGAAGGTACCAGATATGCCAGTGGATAATCAAGCCGTCCTATCAAAGTCATTAGATGGCAAATTTTTGTAAGCAAGTAATAATGGCATATGTATGCCAAAGCAGATCCGTTGTTCTGTTCTTAGTTCTTATAGCTAGTGAGAGCTTTTTATGAATGGCAAAATCTGAAGGTTGGCGTTGGAACTTGAGAAATTTGGTATTTCATTAGGTTGATCAAAGAGAATACAAGCAAAAATCAAGATAAATAGAAATAAAAATGGAGCACTCTTTTAAGTTATTCCAAAAATTTCATAGTTGGCACTTAGCAGTACTTGGGCAGGAGAACCATCTATCAATTTAATTTTGACTTGCCAAATGGCCCATTTACCATTGGATTTATACAATACCTACCAATTTTCAAGATTACATAAACGAGCTATGATCCTAAGTTGTAGGTAGGTTGCTTGTTCACACACAGGTCACCTTCTGCTGTTTCTTGTTATAGAAAAGAAACCATGTATTCCAAACTCATGCGCTGCTACGTACTAGTGTTTAACTACACAAATGTAAATTGATTGCTAGCTCTAATCCCAAGGGCACTTTTAGTGAACACCCAAATGGTTTCACGTAAATCCCAAGTTGTTTGCAATGAGAATGAAAGAGTTCATATTTTTATTCTTAGTGGTTTAAACTCGTTTACTGGAGTGATTTCTTGTCAGATTTATGTCCAAACTTCATACTTTTTGGTACATCAATAATAAAAGTTTAACTAATTACCTCCAAAACAAATTCAATTTCTTGTAAAATTAAGAAGCTCTTAATCTAGAAATTGTAATTATAGATAGAATATTTGATTGCACAAAAGTATAATTATATTGTTAGGTCTAACGTCCAAAAGTGTTATCAAACCAAATTTTGAAGAAAAATGTTTGGTTTTTATTTTTTATTTTTAAAAACCGACAAATTTGGTTGATGTTAAAATAAAAAAAAAATGCGACCAAACCGATGTAAATACATATTTTAAAATTGAAAAAAGGAGAAAAGTAGCCGTAAACTATTGAATTTGGCTTAAAATGGGGACACATTTAAGAATATAATTAAAGGGCTCTATGCGGCACGGTTTTATTGGTGCTTCAAATCTTTATTTGCTAGTTCTGAAATTAGTTAACCGCTACATGGGTGTCTGTTGAATGGCTTAAAGCAAGCTGTTTTACATCTTACTCTTCCATTGAAAAGTATTTCTTCTTTGTTTGATGTGTGTTTTTGTAAGCATAATATCTTAAGCCATAAAGGAATATTGGTGCTACCATTTACGACACCAAACACCTAAGGGTAGGTCTCCCAAATGAAAATGCACATCCGTGAATCATTTGAAGGATAAATAAAGTCGAATCTCAAACATTTTTGTTTATGATCAGATGATTATTCAATTGCCGAACAGTAATAATCACCAACATCTATTCTGTTACTCTGACTTAAAATGTGTATCCAAGTAAGATATGGCAACAGCAGCATGGAGGGCTGCTCCTATTGGAAGAACTCCTTCATCAATGGTGAAGTACGGCGAGTGCAAGCCTTTGATATCAGATGTGGCTGTTTTATTTTGTGTCCCTATAAAAAAGAAAGCAGCTGGCATCTTCTGGGAATAGAACCCGAAGTCCTCTGCAGCCATCAAAGCTGGGGAATGCTGCACATTATTAGCGCCAACCAACATTTCTCCAACTTTCTTACTATGTTCATAGATTGTGGCATCATTTATAGTTGGTGGATATGGCCTCATTTCCTCCATGAAATCGATAGTGGCAGAACATTGATGTACACCTGCTTGAGTCTCGATGATCTGTTAGTAGTAAAAATTTCTGGAATTACTCGTGAGCAATAACTTTAATTGTAGCAAACAATACTAGAAAACTGGTATATGGTGAGGAATGTGGAAGAATTCTGAAAAGTAAAGCACTAGTTGTACAATTATACGTCGACGCCTTCTATTGCCAAATACTTCGGATGAAGTTATCAACGCTACAGTTTAGAGAGAAACTCAAAGTAGTTCAGAAAGTTCTGCAGAACTTGAGGAGGGACTTAATCCTTAAACAAAACTTTGATAGTACCTCTTTGATCCTCTGCTTAAGATACGAATATCCTTCTAATGTCATGAACCGGAAGGTTCCACCAAACCTTACACTTGCAGGGATTACATTACCGGCTTCACCACCATCTACAAATGCAACAGAGAGCACCTGCATGTATTACAAATCAACAGAAATCTTTAGATCCTTCTACTTGGAATAAACAAATTATGTTTAACTGTTCAAACAAGCAACAAATACCCTAGGCTCTAAAGGATCAGTTTCCCGAGAAACAACTTGCTGGAGTGCAAGAACTGCCATAGAAACAGCCAAAATTGGGTCCCTTGTTTTATGCGGTGTTGCTGCATGGCCGCCTTTCCCTTGCATTATTGCAGAAAACCTGCTAGAGCCAGCCATAATAGGACCAGGTCTTGAACCAATAGTGCCTACAGGCATAAATGGCCAGACATGCATGCCAAACATTGCTTGAAACCCCTCTAATGCTCCTTCTTCTAACATATAGGAGGCACCAGCATATCCTTCTTCTGCAGGTTGGAAGACGAGCTTAATTGTGCCCTTCAGTTCAGAGTGGAGTATTACTCAAATCAGATTATTGAGAATTTAACATATCATGTTTAATTCATCAGAAATAACAATTTTTCTTCTACCTTCAACTTGTCCCTTCTGTCCTGAATCAATCTAGCTGCTCCAAGTAACATGGTAACATGAGCATCGTGGCCACAAGCATGCATTTTTCCGTTGATCTTGCTTTTGCACTCCCAATCTACCGATTCCTTAGAAGTTACAGTTTGAATCAGTTAGTCTAGTCATTGTAAAGGAACTGTTTTGTTTTTTTTAGAACAGACAGTTAACAAAGCATATATGAAAATAAGAGTGACTTCTATGGTCATTCTTTTTCCATTCTCCCCACCAATGATGGTGGGGGGTCATAGGAGAGAATAGTGTGACTTCGAGTAATGCTCACCAAACCATGACTGTTTAGATTCAGACACATATTTTCGACTATCAAATTTACACTTCTTCTCAACCTCTTATCTGAAGCTAATCTCTGCTTAACAGCTAGTGAAAGAAATCAAAGATTTGACTGTAACATAATATATTACACCGATATGTCGTATTATCCTCGCACCTAAGTATGAAATAACCGTTAAATAGTGTATTTGTGGTGGAATCTCAAATGGAAGCTAAGACAAGCATCATACCCTAATATTCCCTCAATGGCAGTTTTAACAAGAAAGACAAGATCCACAATGTCAACATCTTAGTAGCTCAACACTGAGGAATTGGCTTCGAAATTAGGGAGGTGAGAGTGAGACCACCAAAACATACCAATAATATAGTAAATGAAGCCAAAAGGATGAACTTAGTGGCGGAGCCACATGGGGGTTAGGGGGTTCACCGAACCCCCTTGGGC
>JBDJHY010000097.1:6910900-6936603 GCA_039654485.1 Withania somnifera
AGATAGATCGTAAAAGATTCAATTGAATGATAGGGCGTGATTGGATCAATCAAATCCTGCCGGATGAACTGATTCTCGACATTTTCCAGCATGTGGAATCTAAGCAAAGCCGTGACGCTTGTGCACTCGTTTGCAAGCGTTGGCTCCGTCTTGAACGCATCAGCCGTGTCACTTTAAGAATTGGTGCCTCCGGATGTCCCGACGCGCTTATCAAGGTGCTCTCTCGCCGCTTCGTCAATGTCCGCAATGTGTTTGTTGACGAGAGACTAACCATTTCTCTCCCGGTTCAAATTGTAAGCCTTCATATTTATTGATTTATTTTTAATCCAACATCTAGAATTGATATTTCGACTGACCATATTGCATTCCGATTGCGAATATTTTGCTCTTAATGATTTGGAACGACTGATTATTTTGTTTGTGCCTAACACTGTTATTCGTTTCTGTTGCTATTATGTATATCTTTCGAGATATAACTAGTGAAAGATTATGTATTTGTCAATTGAGGATAGAAACTTTAAAATCTAGCCCAGGACTTCAAAGATCACCATCGAGTTGGGAA
Organism: Withania somnifera; assembly: GCA_039654485.1. Lineage (NCBI taxonomy): Eukaryota > Viridiplantae > Streptophyta > Magnoliopsida > Solanales > Solanaceae > Withania > Withania somnifera. Next base: position 6,911,463 of record JBDJHY010000097.1, read on the forward strand.
TTGGTGATCCTGACGTTTCATGTTAACATTTTTTCACCTGAAATAAATCAGATTGACATTTATATTATAGTTAAATCTCCTACAAAAGCCATCCATCTTGTGAGGAGATAGGCGAGGATCTATGGAGATGCTTGGAGGTTGGAGGCATACCAATGGCATACAGTAGGGCAGTCATATGTATGATGAAGTCAAGCCTCAAGTAAGGACTCAAAGCACTTTCTAGTAGTGATTTGGTTGGACTAGGGATTGCTCTGAGTTCACTTCTATTTGCTTCGGTGATGGATGAGTTGATGGGTCATATTTAAGGTGAAGTGCCATCATGTATGTTTTATGCAAATGAAATAGTACTTATTGGCAAGACTGGCGGTGGATTTAGTGCTAGGTTAGGGGTTTGAAGACAAATCTGCGAGTCTAAATGGTTCAGGTTTAGTAGGTCGAAAATTAAATACTTGGAGTGCAAGTTCAAATGTAAAACAAGAGGCTGGAGTGGAGGTGAGGCTTGATACATTGTCCATCCCCAAGAAAGATAGTTTCAAGTATCTTGGATTGTTAATCTGAGGAAATGAGGAAATCAATGATGATTTTCACACATTGTATTGGTGCAGAATGGAAGAAATGGAGGCTCGCCTCCACTCTGTGATAAGAAGTTACCGTTAGTTTTGTAGATTGGTGGTTTAGGCCGAGTGGCCGACTATGTTGTATTGGGTGATGTGTTGGTTAGTTAAGCACTCTCATATTCAGAAGATGAGGATTGCGGAAATAAGGATGATGAGGTAGATACGTGGATATATTAGGAGTGATAAGATCTCCATCTGCTCTAAGTGGATGTGAGCTAGAATCAAAGTGTTGGACCCCCTTGAAATGAGTGCATGTACATCACACCTCCTATGGTTGTTGCCAAAGCTCTGAGTTAGGAATGAAGATATTCCGTGCAAGGTAGGCCACTCCGTGGTAGACCGGATAAGGGAAGTGAGACAGAAATGGTTTAGGCGTGCAAAGAAAACACAGAGGCCAAAGTTAGGAGGTATGTCAAGTTGACACTGGTGGATTTAAGGAGAGGTAGAGGTAGACTGGATAAGTATTGAGTTTCAAGAGAGGATGTTAGACCGGATATGACGCATCTATAGAAGAGATTTTCACACACTTTGACGTGATATCAAGTTCAATGATTTTATGAAGCTAGGTTGAAGATAGATTCAAGGCAAGTTCAGTTCAAGCTACGAAAATTTGATGATAATGAAGTTTTTGTTTGCAAGATATAATTTCAACAACCCTTCAAAGAAATTATTTTTACACTTGCAAAGGACTCACTTTCAAACCTGCAAAAGGGCTCATTTTTTAACCTACAAGGTTTCAATCCTCTCAACCCACAAGGGCTCCATTTGTCCCGCACATGAGGTTGTGTTGAGAATACAATTGGTAATAAATGTGTGATTTTGTCTAACAGCTTAAGCTTTTAGATGAGATGGTCACACACTTCAGCAGTAACATGTAACATTATATTAAAAAATCATCAGCACAAAGTTTGTGCTGGAAACCAAAAGGTGATTACATCCCCGTTCTACTTACTGAGAGTCTAGAACTTGTAGTAATGAGTCTAAATCTGCACTATATTCAGCTGTACACTAAAAACAATAAAGACGAACAGAAGTTCTTCTTGATATATTGGGTGGTGCTGTCTGTATCTTTAAAGCATCTGGAGTTCCAATTTCTTCCAAATGGTCTAAATGGTCTACCCTCCTGAGAGTCCACTTGTGAGATTTCACTGGATATGTTGTTCTATTGTCCACCAAATAGTAGCTGAGACAACTTTCCATCTGTCCTTGTTGGTATTATGGTTTCTCCTTGCATTCCAGCAAGACAGAAGTTCAAAGGTGCTTCCTGGCATTGTCCCTGTCCATCTAATACCCCTGAAACTGATGAACAAAACCCATAACTATCTAGTAAAAATGCGATAAAGGAATAATAAAATCATCAGCACAAATTACCAAAAGGTGATTACATTCCCTGTTTTACTTACAGAGAGTCTGGAACTTGTAGTAATGAGTCTAAATATGCACTATATTCAGCTGTATACCAAAGACAATAAAGAACAGAAGTTCTTCTTGATATATTGGGTAGTGCTGGCTGTATCTTCAAAGCATCTAGAGTTCCTTTTCTTCCAAACTGTCTACCCTCCCAAGACCCCACAAGTGGGATTTCACTGGGTATGTTGTTGTTCTATTGTCCACCAAATAGTAGCTGAGATGATTTTCCATCTGTCCTTGTTGGTTTTATGGTTTCTCTCTGCATCCCAGCAAGACAAAAGTTCAAAGGTGCTTCCTGGCATTGTCCATGTCCATCTAATACCCCTGAAACTGATGAACAAGTCCCACAACTGTCTAGTGAAAATGCAATAAAGGAATAAGTAGATGACTGTCTCTATCTCTTGCCCACATAGACAACACCATGATACAATAGCAATTTTCTTTTTCCTTCGGTTGTCATGTTAGGAAGCTCCTCTTGCCATGAGCAGGTGAAGCATGCCACTTCATATTTTATTTTAACTCTCAAGATGTGTTTCCGTGGCCATAAGATGGTTTGTTGTCCATTCTGGTTCATGTCTTCATATGCTAATCTGGCTGTTAATAATCCACTGCTATGTTTTTGCCAACTGAGTGAGTCTTCCCCTTCCGGCAATCCCTCGCCTAGTTCTAGAGTACTGAAAAACTTTGTGATTCGTGGTAATTCCTAGTCATGTAAAGTTCTTCTAAAGGTTCCAGCCTTGTGTAGACCACAACTTCTCAACTGTTGCTTCATGTTGCGGAGAGAAACTCAACTTGTTAAATAGACATGTCCATAAGTTCCTTATGGATCTCTTGTCTGGATTTGTCCATTCATCAAAGATCCCTCCATGGCCTATTTATCCTTAATCACCTTGACACAGAGAGATTGGTCCTTTCTGTTGAATCTCCATAACCACTTTATCACAAGACATTTATTCTGCTTCCTCGAATTCCTGATTCCCAGCCCACCTTTTTTTCTTGCTGATGATGAGCTCTTACCATTTAACCAAATGAAAGCCTTTCTTTTCTTCGTTTTCATTCCATACGAAATTCCTTCTTAATCTGTCCAGTCTCTCTTCTACACTTGCTGGGATAGGAAATAAAGACATCATATAGGTGGGAATCAATGAGGTTAAGCCTTCCACCCAAACTTTCCACCTTGCCTACATCTTCCCAAAATTAATTTAATTCCCTGCTTGTATGAGCATGTTTCAAATATTCAGGTAAATCAAGATTTATGCACCTTCTTGCTTAACCAAAAAAAAAAAAAAAGAAGGATCGATTCACCTTCTTTGAGGCTATTATCTTGTGGATCTGATTTCAGTAGAAAACAATCACTATCCAGCCATCTATCTTTAGATATAGAGGGCTTATGACTAACATAATCTTAAGCCCCAAAAAACAAGGTAAGAAATCCTTAATTATTGGTGATAAGCTGCCTCTACTAATTGTTGTGTCACCTTTGCAATGAGTGTCTTCAGTTCGAGTTTGATGCATTTACTGAGATTAATTATGCAGGGTGATCTGACTTCGCTGGAAAAAACAATCACCATATTAAATTCACGTTTAGTGGTAATACTTCTCGAAAAAAAGTTCCACATTTAGTGGTAATATAAGTGACTCCTGCATTTGTTAGGTTCACAAGTGGATTTCCTTTGCTTTTTGTTTTGTCAGAATTGGGTTATGCTTTTCTCCGTTTTCTGGTGCCAAAACAGCATTTTCTAAAGCTTTGTGTGCTATATTATTTGTTTGGTTCAAAAGCGAATTTCTGAGCTTGTACCTGGAAGCTACATTCATCTTGAAAGTCTAACTTATTGTTTCTTTTGTATACCCATTGCAGGGAAGAAGGCGTGGCACTGATCATTCTGTGATTTCATCTCTCAAGATCCATTCCCTGGCTGAAACAAATGACTCGGAAGAAAATGAAACAGAATCTTACTGTTTGTCAGATGCTGGGTTGGCTGCTGTTGCTGCTGGCTTCAGTAAACTTGAAAAGCTGAGCTTAATATGGTGCTCCAATGTGACACATGTGGGGCTGAGGTCTATAGCTGAAAAGTGTCTATTTTTGAAGTCCTTGGATTTACAGGTTAATATCTGGTCATCTAGAACTTTGGTTTCCCCATGGTTATTCTATTGATCTGTTTCAAGCTGTTTTGGAATTGAATTATATGATGTGCATGTTGATCAAAGGTCTTAGCACCTTAAGTTTCCTCATTCCTGTTCCTCTTAAAGGGCTGTTATGTTGGAGATCAAGGTCTAGCAGCTGTTGGGGAGTGCTGTAAGCAACTTGAAGATTTGAATTTGCGGTTCTGTGAAGGCTTAACTGATGCAGGCTTGATTAAATTGGTAGATGGTTCCGGGAAGACGTTGAAATCAATTAGCTTGGCTGCCTGTGCAAAAGTAACTGACACCTCCTTGGAAGCTGTGGGATCTCATTGTAGATCATTGGAGTCCTTGTCACTAGACTCAGAGTTTGTCCATGATAAAGGTGTACTTGCTGTTGCCCAAGGATGTCCTCAGTTGAAGCTTCTGAAGCTACAATGTGTCAATGTTACAGATGGTGCTCTGCAAGGTGTCGGCACTTGCTGTTTGTCGCTGGAGTTGTTGGCTCTTTACAGTTTCCAGATATTTACGGACGAGTTAGTTGTTTATTTCGGTTGTTTTCCGTATTTGGACTTAATTGTTTTTAACTTACCAGCAGCATGATCATAACTTCTATATTCATGTAAGCTTTTGTAATTACATCTACGGTTTAGGTATAAATATATATTCCCCTTGACCAACAGCTTTTTCAGTGTTCAGATTATGCAATCTAAATATCTAATCTTTAAATTTGCAACTCCATCTTTGCTAAAAAAAAGATTTCCTGAGTGTAGACTAATAACTTGATATAAACTGTGTGTTGCTGTCTGTCTTTTCATGCCAATAGTTGCAAGCGAAAATTTAACAAAGCAGGTGCGAGAGTGATGATTAGTTTTCACAATCTGACCTATATCTTTACGCATATTTCTTCAGGAGTCTGTGTGCTATTGGTAAAGGGTGCAAACGGTTGAAGTCTCTTACCTTGAATGATTGTACTTTCTTAAGTGACAAAGGCTTGGAAGCAGTTGCAGTTGGTTGCACTGGGCTCACGCATCTTGAGGTTAATGGCTGCCACAATATAGGGACATATGGACTGGAGTCTATTGCAAGATCTTGCACGTACACTTTTGCCTCTTGTTCTATTGTGAATTTCTTTTTAACCTTAGTGTTGAATTTTAGTTATTGAAGGGCAAAAAGATTTAGTGCTGACTGCCCCCTCCCCCCTCCCCCCTCCCCGTTCCTCCTTCCCCTTCCTCTTTCTCCTTATGTGTGAAATCAAGATATATTCTTGTAACAACAACAACTAACAATAACATACCTAGTATATTCTCACATAGTGGGGTTTGAGGAGGGTTGAATATACGTAGTCCATACCACTACCTAAGAGTTAGGTAGATAGGTTGTTTCCGGAAGACCCTCAGCTCAAGACAATAATATATTGACAATGCAAATAACTATAAATGCATAATATACTGACAAAGAATAATAAGACGATAAAACAACAAGATAACAACAAAGGCATCGCTATCAACAAAATAATAGTACCCTCAAACTACAAGAAGCAACAAACCTCTTGGGAGCCAGACACTACATATAAGGTACTATGACTCCTAAGCACCAAAGACAGACAAGCAAACCTACTTACCAACAAAGACTATCCCCAACCTGCCAATCTTCTACCCTAATACTTGTCCTCCATACCATCCTATCTAGGGCTATGTCCTCGGTAAGCTAAAACTTTTTCAAGTCCTGCGATATCACTTCTCTCCAATATTTTTTTGGTCTAGCTCTTCATCTCTTGAAACCATCCAGCGCCAATCTCTCACTCTCCCTCCTAAGCACATGCCCGAACCATCTTAGACTTGCCTCCCGCATTTTATCTTCCATCGCACTCACCCTCAACATGCCTCTAATAACCTTATTCTGGATCCTATCACATCTAGTAAACCCACACATCCAACGCAATATCCTCATCTCCGCCGCGTTCAACTTCTGAATGTGAGAATTCTTAACTGGCCGACACTCCGCCCCATACGCCCCATACAAAGATAGATTCTTGTAAGCTGCTTATATTTCCAAGGTTGTATGTATGAGTGTGATGCATTTGAGGAGCGTGATTCGCATGAGAAGCACTTACACGAGTGTTTACTAAATGTTTAGAATTACATTTAGAGGTTTCAAAAAATAAAGGCACTAAAAGAAGAAGCTCAAAATTGGTGCTTATGGAACTACTTTTGCACCTAAGATGCAGGCGCTACTTTAAAGGAAACTTTTTATTCCATAAAAAAGAAATGCAGTGCTCCTGCTTGAGTTTAATTTTGTGAATTAATCAGAAAAATTTCTTCACAGAACAATTAGAGTGCTTATATTAGATTTTTGACGTGGTTTTCTTTGAACGCACTCTTTGGAGAAGTGTTATTTTTCCTTAATTTAAAAAGGAGGTATTTTGTACTCCAAAGTTGGACCAGATTGAGTTCTCTGTTATTTAAAACTCATGCTACAATCATGTTATTCTAGTTCTGTCAGTATTACCTCATGAAATGAAGTGCTATACTTTTCCAAACTCCCAGGGGATGGTTTCAACCATGTTTACTGGAATCTCTGGACTTAGATAACGACCACCTTTCAAAGAGATGTATTATAGGACATAGGCCGAATTAGTATTAGAATTTGATTGGGAGAATCGTGAAACTACCTTATAGTATAGGATAATATGCTGAATCGGAATAGTATTGCAGTTTTCCTATGTTTTATTTTGATTGTAGATACTGATTTCGTCATATATACTTCCTTTGAATATGATGTTTTTTCTTCCTAGATAATGTGAGTTGAAGAGGATGGGAGAAGTAATTATGTGGGCAGTAAAATTTATGTTTGTGTTCATAGACGATTAGCAGTAATTTCACCGTCTTTAATGAACTTCTGTCTTTTTTCTGTCATCTTTTTTTCTTTAAAAATGAAGACTGAAAATCTAATATGTTATGACTAGCAAACTGCTGGATGGTAGTTGATTGATTTCTCTGATTAGATTGATTACTGATATTTATATTATGCTCGACTCATCTTATTAATAATACTTATGAAATTCATGAATCTTATCCGTTGCTTGACCTGATAGTTTGTACCTCTCTAAAATTCTGTCCTGGTCCTATCTTGAGATTTTTACTTCCTTTTTTAATGAGTCAAAAGGTCCTAATTTGAGTTTTGGCTTCACAATTTAGGAACCTTTCTGAGTTGGCTTTGCTATATTGTCAAAGAATTGGTAATTTCGCGTTGTCTGAGATTGGCAGAGGGTGCAAGTTCTTGCAAGCTCTGCATTTGGTAGATTGTGCGAGCATTGGGGACGAAGCCGTATGTTCTATAGCCAGAGGATGCTGCAGTCTCAAAAGGCTCCACATTCGTCGATGTTATGAGGTACTTTAATAATCTCTCTCCTCTTCGTTACTTCCTTTTAAATAGGGATTTTTCTCTTGTTCTCTAGTGATGTCAAAGTTACAAGATGCCTTTACATGTCGAGGTGTTGCATATTACGGGAGACATATATGTTTTCTTGATCAGTAAAGATTCAAGAGTTCGTTAATTACCAGAAGAGATGGTGCTGCACATGTAGACTAGGGATCCAGAAACAATTGCATCACTTTTTTAATTCACCAGGAGGAGGTCGAGTAGATCTTAAGCGACGGAGGTGGAGTCATCATCAAATATGATCTACTATAATTTCTTACTCGACTATTAACTTCTTCTTTGAAAAAAGGATTCCAACAACAAAACGGCTTCCACAAATACGAAAAGAAAATTTCTATATCTCGCATCTACTTAAATTGTGGGAATATGAGAATCTCTTTTGTTGAATTGAAAGAATTTTCTATTGGATGGATGGAGCTGGAGGGTGATTTTCTTTATTAGGGAAAATACGAAGAAGTCTCAAAAAGGTAAAATCTGCTGCGATCAAGTACTTATTGGTAGAGGGATCAAAGCATTTGTTACCTTTTTTTTTTCTGAGAAGGTGACATTTTTTATTATAAAGCAGTACTTAGGTAGTACTGAAAACCCCTTTACAAAAAAAAAAAAAAAATAAAAAAATATGTAACACGTAAGTACGAAACAACAAAGCTAGCAGGATTCTAAAATCTCTAGGATTGCTTCTGCATCTATTGGGAAGCTCTTTGTACACCAAAATATAATAACGAAATACAATATGTTTTAATCTCTAGTAAGGATCTACTGTCGTCCCGAAAACTTCTATCATTCCTTTCTTTCCAAATGGTCCACCAAAAGCAAGCTGGATTGGTCCCCCTGTAGCTTCTGTTTTTAGCCCCTTCCGCAGCTTCCTACCAACTGGAAAGAGAGTAACAATCTTGCTAGGCATTGTCCATTGGTGCCTCTGAGATTGATGAAAATCTTCCACAGTTGATCTATGATTCTGCAATATAAGAAGAGATGGCTAACTGTTTCAACACTGTGTCACTAAAATGTTGCCTCTCTTCCTAAGGTTGTCATGTGTTAGTACTGCTTCCGTTGCTAGTAGCCAAGTGAAACATGCCACCTTAGGTTGTCATGTGTTAGTACTGCTTCCTTTTCTAGTAGCCAAGTGAAACATGCGACCTTAAGTGGCATTTTGGCTTTCCAGATTTGTCTCCAAGACCAAATGGGGTTCTGTGATACCCTGCTCATGACCTTATAACCTGAGCTTGCAGTATAAATCCCTTTGTTGTGTTCTTTCCATGTAAACAATTTTCTTCCAAAAGCTCAGCTAATCTTTGGACTTCCCAATCATTTAAACTTCTTCTACGAGATAGATCCCACCCTTGAGGAGACCACATTTCAGCCACTGCTCTATCTATATGTAATGATAGTTCAATTATCTGGGAAGCTTTTAGACAGACTTTTGTTGCCAGTCCACTTATCTTTCCAAAAACTTGTTCTGATGCCATCTTTTACAGGTAATAACTGAATGACTTTTTATAAATGGCCACCAATGCCTGATAGATCTTCAGACAGTGACCTCATAAGGGTTGTTTGCATGCCTGGTGACCCAAGCATCTAATTCTCCAAACTTTATTTTGTTCACTTTGCTCCCCAGAGATGAGCATCATGAGCATATCTCCACAACCATTTCAACTTTAGTGCCTTACTTTGATTCTTCAATTTTTGACACCTAAGCCTCCTTTTTTTTTGCCAGTGATTAGGACACTCCAGTTTACTGGATGATATTCTTTTCTTTTGTTATTTCCTTTCCATAAGAAATCCCTTCTTAGTTTGTGTAGTCTCTGTAGTACACCTGCAGGGGTTGGAAACAAAGTCAACATGTAAGTTGGGAGAACATCCAGAACTACATTAATAGTGTCAGCCTGCCCCATGGATAGATACTGTGCTTTCTATCTAGCCTATTTCTTCTCACATTTCTCCAACACTGAGTCTCATATTCCTTGGTGACTTTTCCCCCCAAAGGCATCCCCAGATAGACAGAAGGCAAATCTCCCACCTTACCTCCTAACACCAGAAGCCAGTAAACTCTTATTGACTGAGGTTATTGGATACAAGTGGCTCTTTTCCCGGTTGGTAACCTGACATTCCTTCAAATAACACCAGAATGACCCTAAGATACCTTAACTACACATCATTTGCATCACAAAATATCAATGTGTCATTTGCATACTGAAGATGTGTAACCTTTAGATTCCTCTCATTGTTTGTAGCCATCTCAAAACCTGTGATCCACTCATTTGTTTTGGCTGTCTTGATCATATTATTGTCCCTCCATAGCTAAAATGAAGAGGAAGGGAGACAATGGGTCACCTTTTCTGATCCCTCTCTGAGCTTCGAAGAAACCTTCAAGAGCATCATTAATAAGAACATAAAACTTCACTTTTGAGATGCAAAAACTGATCCATCTGATCCACTTTTCCCCAAATCCCGTTTTATGAGTGCGTTGAGAAGGAAACCCTAATTAACATGATCATAGCCTTTTTCAGTACCCAACTTGCATAGGATGCCTGGTTTTTTCTGATCCAGTTTAGAATCTATTACTTCATTTTCTATTGACATAGCATCTATAATTTGTCTTCCTCGAATGAAAGGCCATCTGTTGGGAATCCTCCAATTTCATTACCCTTTTAATTCTTTCTGTCAAAACTTTAGACAATTTCTTATAGAATCTACATATGTGGTTAGGTCCGAACCCTATGAGTTATTACTTGTTCCTAGGTTATAAAATCATTTCCAAGATGTGGAAGTAATGTTTGACAAGATTCTATGTGAACTAGAGTTTGAATACTTGGAAGGAAGATAATTCTTCCTTAATATTTGCATACATAGTGATGTCATGAATGACATCAAAAGGAAGTAGGTGATGTCATGGATGACATCAAGAGAAATGTTAGTGATGTCATGGATGACATCACTATGTATGCAAATGTTAAGGAAGAATTATCTTCCTTCCAAGTATTCAAACTCTAGTTCACATAGAATCTTGATATCAGGGGGAAAAATTCATTTCTATAATAGGTAGCTCAATTTATAGCTCTTGGTCCATTTGTAATACACTTCTCTCATTCGCCTTCTCATTTTCTAAGGCTTTTGCGTCTTCTTTTTCTCTCTTGTAGTATTTTACTTGTATTTTTTTGGAGTGAAATTAGAGTTGGTTGGCTATGTCTGTGGATTAGGCAAAACAAAGTTTAGCCGAACCTCGTAAATTCTTGGTGTTCTTTTCTTTATTGTTTTCTAATTTACTACTATTAGCTATCTTTAGATATAGTAGTAATGATTTAATCACTCTCTATATTTTCGGCTTCCGCAACAAATTCAACTTCCTCCAAGGTTCATTCATTATCCAACGTAAGATTTGTCCATGGAATGTTAATGAGTTCTCCATCTTAACGCTTATTAATGCCCTCCTCATGAAAATCATATATTTCCGAGAAAACTCACATCAATGATTTCAAGAATTGAGTTCTTGAGTGTTCTTCTAAGATAGGTTTCTTCCCCAATTACAAAGGAACAATTGAGGTATTTGGGATAATTAATAAGAGTGTCCCTTCACCCTTGCGCCCAAAACCTCAAATCTTTAAGGATAGAGAAATTCGTAGTATAATTGTTAGAGTTAGCCAAGTTGATGTTTATGGTGTGAATTTCCTCCTAAGCATATTTCTTATATGAATTTTTGCATTTTATACTATGAATTACATGTCCTTTGAATTGAATATCATTTTTATGAGATATTTGAAAGAAGCATGAACACCTGTTAATCCTTGCATAAAGGTTGAAACTTGAAAGGTTCTACGAAATTTACTAAGTCTTGTAGTATGAATTATGGTGTAGTGAGAGTTATAATATTAAGGTTTTACTTGATTTTGATAACTCTTTGAGACTTAATCTTATAAGTATTAAAATCACCTTTGCATTAAGAATGTTTGAGGAGCATTTTCAAGTACTTGGGTTATAAGTTATAAAGAACGAGTACGTTTAACAAACGTATGAGACATGTTATCTGATTTGGTCAAGATAAATTAAGAAGCAAGAAATGAATGTAATAACTCTATTTGGGGAGGAGTATTAGAATCGAGAGGATTCTAGTCAAAAGCCCTTGTTCCACAACCTGTGTAGCCAAACGTAGGAAGCATTGTATGGCCCAATGAGAGCCTAAATAGTTTCAACCCTTAGTGGATCCACTAGGAAAACTTAGCATTTGTCCTCTACCCTGGCAAGGTTTAGGGAGCCTACCAGCATAGAGTTATATGTTGGACTTAGTAGCAAAGCACGTAGGATGTCAGTTATAGAAACTCCCAAAAAGATGGCGAAGAGTCAGTTTGAATAAAAGATGATTGAGAAAGGTTTTTAACTAGTATCTTTTATCTTGTGAAATCTAGATATCTATAAATGTTTTCTTGAGCCTTTTCTTATAATTTAAAAAGATGAAGTCTTACTTTATTTGAAGCTGCTTAATTAGATAAAGTATTTGGTATTCTTTTAGTCATGTATTGCATAGCTTATTCATATATATTAAGTTAATATTTTGAGTTAAGCATATCTATTACTGCTATTTCTTGTTACCTTCCTTGTACTCAGTATATATTTTATGTACTGAGTGCATATTTTTTGCTGCATGCTTTAACATGCAGATCCGGCCAGACATTCTCACGCTTGCGGTTGATCAGATTTGCTACTTCGTACTTGAGCTAAAAGTTGGTCAGTTCTCGTGAGCTGGGGACTAAGTTATTCATTTGGTTATTCTGTTTAGGGTTGAGACAATTAAACCATTACTTTCTTTTATTCTAAGGCTAACTAAGGACTTGTCTTAGCAATCTAGTATTCGTATTAGATTGGAGGCTTTTAGACAGATTAATGTAGTAGTTATCGATTAAGAGTTTTCATATTTATTTCAGTTTTTATCCTCCGATCATGTGAGATACCCACTAACTTTATATTGTTCATTGTTATTGCTTTTGCTGAGAGTACATTGTTATTACTTTTGCTGAGAGTAAGTGAGTAGAGTTATGTATGAGCCAAAGATACTTTCGTGCCACCTAGTGGTTTTGGATGTCTTGTCGCGTCCAGGGAGTGATTCCGACCATGACAAACTTTAAATCAGAGCTTTAGGTTCAAAGTGTCCTAGGATGTCCGAAAGCCGACGTTAGGTAGTCTCTTTTATTAGGGTGAATGCGACACACTTATAACTGAGAGGCTACTGAACGTTTAAGAATTTTCCCTTTTGCTTATGTCTTATTTCGCGTTTTGGAGTTTTAACTCTGTTATTCTTTTCTGGCTCGTGCTTTACGCGTTTCAGACCATGCCTCCTAGACGTGCACCCGTTCGCAGAGTAGCAGGCCGTCCTTGTCGGTTCATATCTCAGTCTCCTCCAACTCTAGCCCCTCCGATTTCAGAGCAGCTACCAGAAAATATTACAAATGTTGAGCTCCAAAAAATGATGCTCACACTTGCTCAGATTGTTGTTGATCAGGCCCAACAGCAAATGGCAGCTACAGTCGTCCAACCAATTGTGTAGGATGCTGGTGCTATCAAAATTATAGACTTCCTTAAGATGCAATCCCTAGAGTTCTATGGTTCTAAGGTAGCTGAGGATCCGGAGAGGTACATCGAGGAGATCAGACAGATTTTGTGACATCATGAAGGTGTTAGATGTTGACGGGGTGGTATGCATCAATGTGGCTCGATCTTGGGCAGATTAGTGGAAGAAGAATCGGTTGGCAGGTGCAACTCCTCCATCTTGGACTAAATTTGATGAGGCTTTTATTGGAAGATTCTTCTAATGGAGAAGAGGGAAGATTCTTCGCGAGGACCCTTCCTTCCTTTACCAAATGTGGAGCAAGGTGAGAAACAAACATACCATATGATGATGCATATCAACAACCATGATTGGGGCAATACTTGGACAATTGGGTGAATTTTATCCCATATTGAGCAACTGCAACCGTCATGGATCCCCGTTCCCGACTCAAAAACTCCCTCATAATTTTCATCCGTCTTCTCCCTTGGGAAGAATCTTCCAATAAAAGCCTCATCAAATTTAGCCTAAGATGGAGGACCTGCACCTTCCAACTGATTCTTTTTCCACTGATTTGCCCAAGATCAGGCCATATTGCTACATTCGATGAACCTCTATGGATCCTCAACTACCTTAGAACCATAGGAATTTGGAGGTTGCATTTTAAGTCTCTAATCCTGATAGCATCGGCATACTAAAAAATTGGCTGGACGAGGGGAGTTGCCATTTGCTATTAGACCTCAGCAACAACAGTTTGAGCAAGTGTGTGCATCATGTTCTGGTTGTGATATTTTTTGGTTGTCGCTCTAGAATCGGAGGGGCTGGAGCTGGAGGAGCTATGAATGGGTCCACGTCTAGGAGGTATGGTCTGAAACACGTAAAACACGAGCCAGAAAAGAATACGGAGTTAAACTCCAAAGCTCGAAATGTGATGTGAACTAAAGGAAAAATTCTTAAATGTCAATAGCCTCTTGCCATTCACACCCATAAAAGAGACTCTACCTAAAGTCGACCTTCAAATATTTTAGGACACTTTGAACCTAAAGCTTCGATTCCAAGTTTATCTTGATCCAGAGTCACCCCCCGACGTGACAAGACATCCGTAACCACTAGGTGGCCAGGAAGTACCGTTGGTTCATGCATAACTCTACTCACTTACTCTCAGCGGAATCAATAACAATGAACAATACAGAGTTAGTGAGCATCTCACATGATCGGAGGATAAACACTGAAATAAATGCGACAACTTCGAATCAATAACTACTACATTAATTTGTCTAAAAGCCTATAATCCAACACGAATACTAGATTGCTAAGACAAGTCCTTAGCTAGCCTCAGAATAAAAGAAAGTAATAGTCTAATTGTTTCAATCCTAAACAAAATAACAAAAAATGAATAACTTAGTCCTCGTCTATGGGAACTCGCCAACTTCTAGCTCAAGTATGGATTAGCAAATCTGGTCAATTACAAGCGTGGGGATGACTGGCCGGATCTTCATGCAGCAAAAATTATATAGTCAGTACAGAAAATATACTGATTACAAAGGGATTGACAAGAAATAGCAATATTAACTCGAAATATAAATGTACATGAATAAGCTATGCAATGCATGACTAAAATAATACCCAATACCTTATCTTATTAAGCAGCGTCAAATAAAGTAAGACTTTACCTTTTTAAATTATAAGAAAAGGCTCAGGAAAACATTTATAGAGATACTAGTTTTCACAAGATAAAAGATACTAGTAAAAACCTTTTTCAATCATCTTTTCTTCAAATTGACTCTTTACATTATCCGACATACCTCAATTGTTCCTTTGTACTTGGGGAAGAAACCTATCTTGGAAGAACACTCGAGAACTCAATTCCTGAAAACCTTGATGTGAGTTTTCTCAGAAATATATGATTTTCATGAATACAAGGGCATTAATAAGTGTTAAAATGAAGTACTCATGAACATTCCATGGGCAACTCTGAATGAACCTTGGAGGAAGTTGGATCAGTTGTGGAAGCCGAAAATATAGAGAGTTATTAAATCACAACTACTGTATCTAAAGATAGCTAATAAGCAGTAAATAAGAAAACAATAAAGAAAAAAATAGCAAAAATTTATAAGGTTCGGTCAAACTTTGTTTTGCCTAGTCCTCGGACACAACCAACCCAACTTTTATTTCACTCTAAAAGAATACACGTGAAATACTACAAGAGGGAAAAAAGATTCAAAAGCCTTAGAAGATGAGAAGGCAAATGAGAGAGGTGTATTATAAATGAACCAAAAGCTACTTATTTATTTGAATGAATTCTTCCTCTCGATGTCTTCCATGACATCACTTATTTCCTCTCAGTGTTGTGAAAAGCGAGCGTCTTTCGCCTTTAGCGACGAGGCGATGGCTTATGGCCATTCATGTCTGTGGTTTGCGATATCAAGAAGGCGAGCAAATGCGAGAAAGACAACGAAGCGACGCCTTTTTATTTTTTTAAAAAGGCGTAAATTAATGTTTTAAAGGGTAAAAAATTAATTTTGGGTCTCTTATTTTCATAGTTCCAGCAACTATTCACTCTTACCAGCTACCAGTTTTCCTTGCGTCGACACAACAACTACCAACTACCTTCTCTAGTAAGTCTTTAGTTCCTCTTCTTTTCTTAAATGCTTTTTTTTCTTTAGTTCCTTTTTGTACTTTCCTTCTTCTTTGTTAATTGCGATCTCTGTTTTTTTTTTGTCGCTTTTCTTCTTTAGCCCAGTAGGTAGCAACCATAAGGACTAGAACTCTGTTTTTTCCTTCAGTTCTTCTTCTTTCCGTCTTCTCTGTTTTAAACTTAAACCCCCTGTTTTTTTGTTTAATTAATAATATAATTATATATTATTTAATAAGATAATTATTTATTTCATTCAGCTATTTCAATGGCGTCCGGATCTGAAACTAGCAAAAAGAAATATTTTATGTCTTATGAATTATTTAGTTTCAGAGTTTGACTTTTAGAATTGCATATCTTATGAAATATTTAATTTTTCATTGAAATATTTTATTGCAATTGAGATTTTAATTGTTTATATATGCAATTAAATATTTAATTTTTTGATATTAATTATATTTCAAAAAGGCGAGCGCCTTGCTGCGTGGTGAGGCAGAGCCTTGTCGCTTTTTGTCGCCTTTCGTCATTCAAAACACTGCTTCTTGATGTCATCCATGAAATCACTATGTATGCAAATGTCAAGGACGAATTATCTTTCTTTCAAGTATTGAAACTCTAGTTCACATAGAATCTTGTCAACATTACTTCTACCCCTTAGAAATGATTTTATCACCTAGGAATAAGTGATAACTCATAGGATTTGAATCTAACCACATACGTAGAACGGTTCAAATTCTAGCTAAAAAAATTCGGAGTGTTACAAAAATCTTTTAGTTCTTTAAATCTTTTCTTCTTTAAGATCATAGCAATGTAAGTGGCATTAAAGCTCTTCTCAAACATTTCCCGCTCATAGAAGTTATGAAAGGCCTCCATGACAACACGTCCCAGCATTTGATTAAGAAAGACACATTAAAAGCCTTGTGTTGAAGTTTGTCTTTTTCAGGGGTAAGGTTATGAGCAAAACAAGTCCATCCAAACACACCTGGAGAAAGGGGGAATGAATTTTGGTCCACATAGAGGATTGAGCATGGACTCTTGTACTGCAAAATAGATGGAGGCATATGATTGATTAAATAACAAGAAGTAATAATGATATCACCCCAAAACATAAAGGGACATGACTGAATGAGCAATGTCCGAGCTATTTCAATTAGATATTTGTTCTTCCACTCAACAACTCCATTTTGTTGAGTATGCGCACGAGAAGACAATTGCAATATAGCCTAGGATGGCATTAAAATAGAGAGAGAAGTAAGAATAACTCAGATCCATTTTTCATTAAACATAACCACGTTCACCCGGAATAGTCATCAACAAAAGTCACACAATAATGAAAGCCTAAAGGAAGAATGTCAAGACTTGGACCCCATACGCACGAATGAACAATTTCAAACATAGAAGTGGTCCTATTATTGACACGCTTTCGGAACGAGGCACGAGTATGCTCTAAAGCTAACACGACTCATATTTTGGCAAAGATAAACTGGGAACCATCTTTTTTGGTGAAGAGATTAGGATGACCCAGTTGACTTTGAGCAATTCAGAAGAACCAGCGGAAGGGAAAGCAACATGTGTTGGGATGGATAGTAAGTATAATTCCTGTGATTCATGTCATTTCCCAATCATCTGTCCCGTACTCCGGTCCTGCACAAGAACCAAATCATCAAAGAAGGTGATAATACAATTCATGTTTTTGTTTACTATGCTAATGGAAATCTTATATAGACATTCAGGTGCAAAAAAGACTGTTTTTAAAAGGTATAGAAGGCAGACAATAAGCTATACATATCCCTTTTGCAACAGTCCGTGCCATTAGCTAAAGTAACAATAGAGAGGGTAGAAGGGGTAGTAAGAGTAGAGAGTATTTTTATTACCCTATATGGTCAAAAGCACCAGAATCAAGAATCAAGTGTTCTCAATATGAAGATTGTGCGACATAAGCAAAGGAGTTACTAAGTTGAACTGCGCAAGCAACTAATGAAGTTTATGATTGTTGCTTTGATGCTGGGTATTCAAGGTATTCATTATAGTCTGCTCCAGTTAAAGTGGTAGATTGAGATGCTCTATCCCTAACATCACGTTTGGGTAGAATACCATCTCCGTCATGAGCCACATTTGTTGCATCTCGAGGACGATTATTATTTTCTGGAGGCTTACCTTGAAGAAGTTTACATTCTTCTCTTACTTGTCCTCCTTTATTACGATGATTGCAATGTAACAGGAGAAGCCGACACGCCTATCTTATATGTCCTCCCTTAGTAGAATGAATGTAATAGTCACCTTGATAACTGATCGTTTGAGCAGTCATGACAAAGACATCATTCTGCAGATGTGATGTGCAGTTATCTGAAAATACTTCTTCTAAGGTAGGAGCAAATGGGCGAGAAAGGATTTGGTCATGGAGGTGAGATCTGCTTGCAACCCAATCAAAGCCAGAACCATGATGATACTGTCTCTTTGTGTCTCCTGATCATTCAATTTGTCAGTATAAGACTATAAGGCAAAGAGAATCAAATTTATCCTTCAAGGATTCGATCTGATCCAAGTAACTTGCCATGACTTGTTGATTCTGCTGCAACAACAACAACAAACAACAACATACCCAGTATATTCCCACACATCGCGGGGTCTGGTATTCAGGTAGAGAGCCTGTTTCTGGTTGTTGATTCTGCTGCAGATGAATAATGTCTGACAGCTTTACCTAGGTCAGGTGGAGATGCTGTTTCCGGTTGTTGATTCTACTGCAGATGAACAATGTGAGACAGCTTTGTAGAGTTGTATGTCATGTGTACAAAGTTTTGGCTTTGTTCCACATTTTGCAACAAGTCTACTAGACTGAAACAAATTTAACAACTTAAGATCGAGTGAATTCAACAGAAGACTACACAATTGTGCATCTATGTTAACCCAACCCGGTCTTTCAGTTGTTGCTATTTCACTGGAATTTTTTATCAAGTGATCATCATATCATTGACCTATAAACCATAATTCTACGGAAGCAGCCCACGAAGTATAATTGCCACTAGTCTAGTTTTATTGCAGTAATTGTAGGTGATGGTGGGGAAGAGAAAATTGGCCTTCCAATATTCTGACTTCCATTCTTTTAGCATTTTCTTTGTACATTTATATAATAGCAAATACTCTTGACTTATCACCATAAAAGATTTACAGAAATCAGCAGTAACAGAACAGAACAGAGGCAGGATAGAGGCAGAACAAAGCAACGGTAACAAACTTGGCAGAAAACTCTGATTGATGAACATAAGAGAAATCCAGAAGAAACTGATCATTTGGTGAAACAAAAGACTGAGTCAACCAAGGAGGGACCAAAATTTGCCGGAGATGCTGTCAAGCACCAGCTCGTGGAGTCGGAGGCGGAGATTACACATGCGGTTTCTAGTGGTGGGTTTTTGTGAGCTGGGTCGCCAGAGGCTGGGATTTCAATCATGTGGGAGATTCAGTTCGTAAATGATCCAATCTGGTCGAATTAGCAGACCAGATTTCTGAGCCTATCTTTTCCCTTCTTTTTTTGTTTCTTCGATTCGTTTTTCGGAGAACAAGAAAGAGAAGTAGAGAAAGAAAGGCTCTGTTAACATAAGAGATTACAAGGAGAAAAGGAGAATTTGGGATTTGGTAACTTGATTATTTCTTCAAACTAATGGGGATTAAATAGTTGTTACAAAGATTGTAAATAAGGAAAGAAACTAATAAGATATTACACAATCTCCTAATTTAATACAGGGATTTGGGAATATTCTCATATTTACATTTCCTAATTATACCATAATTAATAGTACTGACTAGACTGTATTCAAAGTGGAAGGTGACTTGATAATTATTAGGTGCAAGGCATGATTCCTGAGAAGGAAGATAGAGAAGACAACTGGGGCAGGAAATAGGGGCTGACTAACATTTTTGAGTTGGAAGTAGCAAACCAGGACTATCTTCTTAATTTCCTTTACAAAAAAATAGAAAGAAATGAAACAGAGAGAGAAAACCCCACTCTCCCCCCTCCCAAAGAAAGTAAAAGAAGAAGAAAGTAGTAATATTATGGAGAGAAACAAATTATCGAATAAAAAAAATAAATTTGTGGAGAACTTAGAAACAGTTGTGTCTGGAGCGAGACTGAAATAAAGGGTCCTATGAACATATCAGATTCAGATTCGTTTAGTGGATGTCTCTGTTGCCTCTACAGACCCTTCTATTGGTCTCAACTAGTTCTTGATGTTTTCTTTTCCTTCTATTTTTAGTTTCGGAAGATGCACCACTAATGTTCTTTCAAGCATCTCAGTGCTTTCGAAACATTGAGCTTGAACATAGTATGCAGTTCTAGATTTGGAGTTGGACCTGACAGCTGTCTTTATTTCTGTGTTAGTGAAGTCATTGAAGTGTTTTTCTGCTTGTAATTGACCAATCAGCTGATGAATTTTTAAAATAGGCTTTCTTACTCTTTAGCAATACACAATATATTTTTTGGAGAACCACTTAAACTGTGTATGGGTTTTCTTGAAAAGACGTGTTCATTGTTAGTATCTGATGTGGAAAGCAGTTTTTGCTTTCAGCAGCTGCTTACTATCCCTGAATGATGTAGTTTCTTTTGTTAGTGAAATCTGGTTTGTGCTGTATCCTTTGCACTTTATGCCCAAAACTCAATTGTTTTACTTGATAATACTGCTTTTTTTATTCGATTTGATAGGTTGGAAATAAGGGAATTATTGCTGTTGGTGAGAACTGTAAATTTCTTCCAGACCTTAGCCTTCGTTTCTGTGATAGGTACGTGTTTTTATTTTCTTAATTAATGTTTCCTTATATTTATTTTGTTTCTCAATCATCAAGTCTCGGCTAATAAAATTGTCAGACAGGCTCTTCCTTGCTTTACTTCTTCTATTGTTCTATCACTTTATACTTGAATGCTCTTTGAGATGAGCATTTATCTTTGTGTCTCTTCTCTCTGTTTCTTTTTTGTTATGAATGCTGCAAGAAGTTGCTTGTCCGTTTGAAGATGAAGATTGTCTAGGCACAATTTTCATTAAAGCTTCCTGGCGCCAAGTCTGATGGAAACTGTTCTAATCTGCGAGATTCAACAAAGAATTGTATCTAGATGGTTCCTTGCTTTAGCTACTTCTCCTTTATGCATATTGTTGATCATTATATTTTTGCATAGCATATACTTTGAACTGCTTCTTGATCAAAGCTTGCTACTTAACTACTGTTTTACTGGTAATTTGGCTCTAATAAGTCTTTGCCTCTATTTAATTACCAGAGTAGGGGATGAAGCACTTATTGCTATTGGTGAAGGTTGTTCTCTGCATCATTTGAATGTCAGTGGCTGCCACCAAATTGGGGATGATGGAATAATTGCCATAGCAAGAGGATGCTCTGAACTCAATTACTTGGATGTGAGTGTACTCCAGGTGTGTCCGCTTATACTTGCTCATTTTATAGAGGGGATAAACATTGCATATGATGCAAAGACTGTATGAGTATGCTTAAGGTACCAAGTTTATTATACAATTTCATAAGTTGATTTAAGGTGATTGGGTAACAGCTTTAGTTAATACTAAAACTACTTAATAGGTATAGCTCAATATGGTTGCTTCCTCGTGAATACCACCGGTTAATAAGCGGATTAGGAACTCCTACTAATAAGTCCTATATGTAACATACACGCGTATTGCTTCTGTATACAAGATGAAAGTATTGTGTTTTAATCTCCTTTCAGCACTGAATGCTATCACATCAAATTTTGACAGGATTTGGGAGATATTGCCATGATGGAGTTAGGTGAAGGATGTCCCTTACTGAGAGATATTGTGTTGTCGCACTGTCGTCAAATAACAGATGTAGGTTTAAGTTATCTTGCTAACAGGTGTACCTTGTTGGAAACTTGCCACATGGTCTATTGCCCTGGTATTACCTCTGCTGGAGTAGCTACGGTGATAACAAGCTGTACAAGTATAAAGAAAGTTCTTGTAGAGAAGTGGAAAGTGAGTCCTAGAACCAAAAGGAGAGCAGAGTCCATCATCTCCTATCTCTGTGTTGATCTGTAGATTTCTCTACACGTGTTAGTGCAATCTATTTCCTTGCAGCTCCAATCGGAAGCAGCAACGTTAAAGCAGACTATCGTTGTCGATAGCCAGTTTAAGTTGCAAATTACCCTGGCATAGAAAAGGCCTAGTGTCGTGAGAGCTCGTCTTACTCTTTTCTTTTTCTGCAATGGGTTTTCAGTGTGTTTTCTTTTTGGTCTAAATCTCACAGGAAAATGCTATTAAATTGTCCTTACTGTATAACGTTACTTGTTCTTGTGTTTTACTTTCTCTGCTCAAGGTGTGGAGTGTCTTTTGTATCCCTTCCGATGTGTAGGAACGTGTTGGGGGAAAAACACACTCGATTTCAATTTGCTTGTCTAGTTTTGATTTGATACAAAGCTTTAAGAAATTAAAAGACTTCCGAATCTCATGATTTTGAACTAAGACGTGTAGAATATGTTAAAATATTCTTTAATCTTATGGTCTTAAATATGTCATATCGAAAGTTAGAATCAAAGAGTAGCCCAAAAGAAAAGAAAACTAAAGATGCAAATTGAAACAGAGAGTGCCATCAGTTAAGCTTAAGCCAGCATTTCAAAAACTCTGCACATATGAACATTATATGTTGGAGTTTCGAACTTTATCAGTGAAAACTCCAGCACAGTTTTTTGTCCATGTCTTCCGTCTATTTTACAGTGAGGCCAATATCCCCAAAAGAACAAATAGCAGTAGATCAAGGAAGTCAAAAAGAAAAAAAAAATTGACTGCCAAAGCAGCACGATGCACTCCAATTATTAGAAACACACGAAGTAGAAACCGCATGTTTAAATGAAACACTGATCAACCAACATTAGCAAACCATCAGAGCATAACAAATGAACAATTTATGTGAATTGACTAAAATTGTATGCACTGCCAAAAATTGTATGCTCTCTACCATAGACGAAACATGTAGATGGTACTCATGGCCATCTAATATTTATTTTCTTCTGTAGCTATATAAATCTGTAGAATGTGAAGGTTGAAGAGATTAACGAATCTTGCGCTATACACATTCCCTTTTAGTTAGAAGTAAGAAAGGACCGTTAAGATGTTGGAGTTTGGTTAATGAAGGTGTTTTCACAATCGTGGAAAACGAGGTGCGACAAGTCAGGTTAATTTCAAACTTATAACTGTTTTTTAAAAATAATTACTAATTTTGAATAAAAGAGAAATTGTGGTACACTATGGAATTGATTTGCGTCAAGGAAAGGTAAGGAATTATATATACCATGTCAGTTAATATGCAGTTTGGGCAGTAGAAAATTAGAGAACTGCAATCTATTCTTGATATTCCTGGATCTAATTTCGAAGATCAAATAGGACTACTGATCTTTTATAGTTCATGATATTAGAGCCAAAAATGTTGGATCAGCAGGAACAGTTTATGGAACACAAGATATACTTGGGCAATAATTTGCTCAAGAGTATATTTTGGATCTTATGCCCCTCTTCTTCTATGTCCAAATTACAAAGAATGATCTCTTTAATTGGAACCTTTGGTCAGCTTATCTTCCATATGAGCTTTAAACTGATTGCATGAAAATCGGTGTATGTAAAAGGTGTCAAAACGAGTTTTTGCTAGTGATAGAGCTCTGAAGAACCATTAGGTGCACTCTAACCAACAAGTCTATATGTTTCACTGGCAGCAATATTTATCAATTCTTTCAACTCTTCTGGATTAATATATCGTGAGTCAAGGCAAGTTCAGTTTAGTTTCATTCCTTGTAGATGCTCCACATCTCTCACCAGTGTAATTCAGTACCATAGGTGCCAAACCATTTATGCCACAGAGGAATGACATGTAGTCGCTATAGCCTGTATCAAAAAATAAATGCAATTGCGAGGTCAAGAATCCATCTATTCAATGGGGTTATTGTTTTATTTCTGGGAACGGCAGTAAGGCTCCTATTGAGATGAGATTTTTGCACTTCTTGCTTGACCAATTCAGCCCATGGGCTAATCAGATAAATTTGAAAGTCTGAGTTAGGAAGTGGCAGGCTCGGTAAATTTACTTCAATGAATTACCTAGTGTAGTAATATTAACAGTGTACATGTGATTTATACAAATGTCCGTGACCAAACTAAGAGTGAAAACATAAATTCCAGTTTTGCGGCTAGAAAAAGGACAATACTGCATGGAATAAAATAAATCCAATGGATGTTTGAATAAGTAAGTTGGGCTACCAGCAGACGAGAGCATTTACTCTATTTCATTTGACATTTACATATTATGGAATATAAAATTAGGCAAAGGAACTATCTTAAAACCTGCAGCCTAGAATGTCCTCCAAGTGGCAGCAATTTAAGACTTTTTCTTTCCCCATCAACCAGCCAGCCTACACAGAAGAGTACAAGCAGAAGAAGATACGAGTTGCAGAATATATATGGTTTCAACTAAATATTGCCGAGTCATGATCCATGAAACGGCACTTCCACTCATGGTCTCCTCAGGATATCTCCCAACTGGGAATTTGCTGGAAGCACTGATTCACATCTCTAACCAAGTATTTTCGATGAAAAAGCTTCCACTTTTACAGGAGAAGAACATTTCAACTATGGTAAGAAGGATCAAGATTCTTTCTTCATTGTTTGAAGAAATTAAAGAAACATCATCCAGTGCACTACTTAGACCATCCTCCATCCTCTGCTTGGCTGAACTTTTCTGTGTCATACGAAAGGTAAAGCTGCTCATGGAAAGTTGCAACGAGGGAAGCTCTTTGTGGAACCTCATGCAAACAGAATTGATTTCCAACCAATTTCATGCACTAATCAAGGAGATGGACAAAGCACTTGACATTTTACCTCTGAGATTGCTTAATGTGACTGTTGACACCAAGGAGCAAGTGGAGCTACTTCACAAGCAGGTGAAAAGGGCTGATTTGTTCATTGACTCCCGAGAAATTCAGAAAAGGGAAGAGATTCTTCAGCTAATGGCTACTAACCACGACAGGAAAAGCAAAAACAAAGGCCTCATTGACTTTGAGAGAATGAACCAGAGTTTCAACAGCATTGGTTTGAGAAGCTCATTGGACTATGAGGAAGAGATTTCAAAATTAGAAATACAAGCTAAGAAACAGGCTGGCACGGGTGGTCTTATCGCCGTCTCGAATATCAACAGCCTAATATGCTTGATCTCCTTGTCAAAAGCTGCAATTTTGGAAAAAGAACACCTTATGATTAAGCGAAATTTGAAGCAGACAGCATCGATGAGCGTTCTTCCTGATCAATCCTCCTCGTGTTATTCACTGGCTTCTGACATCCCTGATGAATTACGCTGCCCAATTTCGCTTGACTTGATAATGGA